>CAUYON010084522.1:0-32637 GCA_963573935.1 Arctocebus calabarensis
CGCCTGCCTCCCTGTTCACAGCCACGGCCACCATCTTCTGTGATGCAGAAAACCTCCTCCTGGCTAGTTTTTCTGTTGTTAGTAGAGACAGGGTCTCACTCTAAACTCCTGAGCTCAAGCAATCTACCTGCCTCAGCCTCCGGCCTCCCAGAGTGCTAGGATTAAAGGCGCAAGCCACCATGCCTGGCCAACACAGTTTAAATAATGTCTCCTTAATATATCTTCATCCTGCAATACTTGGTTATATCATAGATTGTAATTGCACTATGTGTATCTGTATCTGTGACCATTTAGTTAATATCTATTTCCCCACACAACTGTATATACCATCTTGTCTTCACTGTTCTGTTTTTAGCTCTGGACGTGTTGTAGATGCTTACTAAATTTAGCTTGACCAGCTAAATAAATGAATGAACCCAGTACAGTTCGTTTAACAGGGAATCCCTAAATACTTTAACTTTGAATTAATCTAGGCGTGCCACAGTGAAAGCATTCAGACTTGGACTTCAGAGGTAGGAACATGAGTTCACAGAGACCACACCTAAATATGTATAACAACAACAAAAATACCTCTGCACATGTATAGTAGAAGACAGGAATAAAACTATTTATAAAAGTGCTCTAGGGCAGCTCCTGTGGCTCAGCGAGTAGGGCGCCAGCCCCATATACCGAAGGTGGCGGGTTCAAGCCCGGCCTCGGCCGAACTGCAAAACAAAAAAATAGCCGGGCGCTGTAGTGGGTGCCTATGGTCCCAGTTACTAGGGAGGCTGAGGCAAGAGAATCGCTTAAGCCCAAGAGCTGGAGGTTGCTGTGAGCAGTGTGACGCCACGGCACTCTACCCAGGGCGTTAAAGGGAGCCACGTGCTCTACAAAAAAAAAAAAAAAAGACAGATGGGGGCTTGGCGCCTGTGGCTTAATGGGCTAAGGTGCCAGCCATGTACACCTGAGCTGGCGGGTTCGAATCCAGCCCAGGCCCACCAAACAACAATGGTGGCTGCAACCTAAAAATGGCCGGGTGTTGTGGCGGGCGCCTGTAGTCCCAGCTACTTGGGAGGCGGAGGCTGGAGACTCTCTTGAACCCAGGAATTGGAGGTTGCTATGAGCTGTGTTGCCACAGCACTCTATCCAGGGTGACAGCTTCAGGCTCTGTCTCAAAAAAAAAAAAGACAGATGAGGGCAGTGCCTGTGGCTAAGTGAGTAGGGCGCTAGCCCCATATACCGGAGGTGGTGGGTTCAAACCTGGCCCCGGCCAAAAAGAGCAAAAAAAAAAAAAAGAATTAAAAAAAAAAAAGATAGATGGATGGACAGCAATGATGCTCAACATCATTAGGGAAATGCAAATTAACATCTCATGTACCACCATATATCATTTGAATTATTAAACTCAAAAAGGCCATTTATACCAAGTATTGGCAAGGATGGGAAGGAAATGAAACTCTCATACACTGCTGGTGATAACGCAAAATGGTATAACCATTTCGGAAAATAGGCTGTTTCTTAAAACATTAAACATATACCTAACCATATGCTCCAGCCACTTCCAGGTATTTTCCCAAAAGAAAATAAAAAGTGTATGTCTTCACAATGACTTGTACATGAATACTTATAGCAATTTATAACCTCAAAAAATCCTAACAAGCCCTTCAGGAGTTCTTTCACAAGTAAATGGATGGACGGTGGTGTAGCAACACATACTCAGTGATAACCAGGAGTAAACTGTGGATACACAACAACCCGAATGCCTCTCCAGAGAATTATGCAAAAAAAAAAAAAACAACAACAGAGAATTATGGAAGACGGAAGGAGTGCATACCATGAGATTTCATTTATATCACATTCTAGGAATAGACAGCAAAGGAATCTATTGTGACAGAAAGCAGATTCCATGGTGGCCTAGAAAATGGGGGGAAGGGACAGAGAAATTACGTTACATGAGGAAGCTTTTGAAGATGACAGATATGTTCATTATCTTAATTGTGATGATGGTCTCATGAGCGTAGACCTATGTCAAAAAACGATCAAACTGTACCACATACCAGCAGGCTTAAACAATAGACACTTACTGTCTCACAGTTCTGGAGGCTAGAAGTCAAGGCCCAGATATGGGCAGGCTTGGGTTTTTTGAGGCCTCTCTCCTTGGCTTGCAGATGGAGGCCTTCTCCTTGTGTCTTCACATGGTCTTCTTTCTGTGTCTGTGTCCTAATCTCTTCTTATAAGCATACCTGTCAGATTGAACTAGACCCACCCTCATGACTCCATTTTAACCTAATCATCTCTTTAAATATTCTACCTCCAACTATGACAGAACCTCTAAATTCACCACCCAAGGGACTGTAACAAACTAGTCAACATGTAGAGGTGCCAGGCCTACCGTACTGACACATACACGTGGTGCAAGTCTGATCTATGAAAATTAGGTCAACTGAAGGAGGTGGTCAATGTGGGGAGCTGGTCAACTGTGGAAGTTCTACTGTACAGAGGAGTCACACTCTGATTTATGGGATTAGGGCTCTAACACTTTGAGGTGAAACAATTCAACCCATAACAAATCATGTTTTCCATGTACGTAACAGAATTGCCCATATAGTTAATTTAGATATAGCCAAATTTCTTTTTGGATATTCTGTTATGTGAATTGCATGACTAGCAGAAGAAAAGTTTTTGTGAATTTGCAATTCCATGAAACTCTTAAAAGCTAGGGCTGGCTCAGTGCCTGTAGCTCAATGGCTAGGGTGCCAGCCACATACACTGAAGCTGGCAGGTTTGAACCCAGTCTGGGCCTGCCAAACAACAATGACAACTACAAGGGCGGCACCTGTGGCTCACTGAGTAGGGCACCGGCCTCATATACCAAAGGTGGCGGGTTCAAACCTGGCCTCTGCCAAACTGCAAAACAGAAAAATAGCCGGGTGTTGTGGCGGGCGCCTGTAGTCCCAGCTACTCGGGAGGCTGAGGCAAGAGAATCGCCTAAGCCCAGGAGTTGGAGGTTGCTGTGAGCTGTGTGACACCACGGCACTCTACTGAGGGCAATAAAGTGAAACTCTGTCTCTACAAAACAAAAAAACAATGACAACTACAACCAAAAAAAGTAGTCAGGCATTGTGGCAGGCACCTGTAGTCCCAGCTACTTAGGAGGCTAAGTCAAAAAAATCACTTAAATCCTTTACTTGGTATATACCCAGAAGACCAAAAATCACATTATAACAAAGATATCTGTACCAGAATGTTTATTGCAGCCCAATTCATAATTGCTAAGTCATGGAAGAAGCACAAGTGCCCATCGATCCACAAATGGATTAATAAATTATGGTACATGTACACCATGGAATATTATGCAGCCTTAAAGAAAGATGATGACTTTACCTCTTTCATATTTACATGGATAGAGCTGGAACACATTCTTCTTAGCAAAGTATCTCAAGAATGGAAGAAAAAGTATCCAATGTATACAGCCCTACTATGAAACTAATTTTATAGCTTTCATATGTAGGCTATAACCCAATTATAGTACAAGAATATGGGGAAAGGGGTAAGGGAGGGAAGGGGGAGGGGAGTAAGAGTAAATGGTGGCATCACGCTTATGGTGCATCTTAGAAGGGACAGGTGAAACCTACTAAATACAGAACACAAATGTTTTCACATAATAAACGAGAAAAATCTCATGAAGGTTATGTTGAACAGTTGGATGAAAATATTTCAGATTGTATATGAAGCCCGTACACTGTACCCCATGATTGCACTAATGTACACAGCTATGATTTAATAAAAAAAGAAAAAAGAAAATCACTTAAGCCCAAGAGTTGGAGGTTACTGTGAGCTGTGACGCCACAGCACTCTACTGAGGGCAACGGTGAAACTCTGTCTCAAAAAAAAAAAAAAGCTAGGGCTGAACACTTTGAAAACCTATAGACCGACAGAAGATGAACAGGAAGAAGGAAATGAGTTTTTTTGAGGGGAGTGGAGGGGCTGGTCAGAGACATGAAAGAAGTTCTGGAAGGTATTCATTCTAGTAATAAGCAGTAAGGCCGAGAGACCATACATAATCACAAAATAGCTTCTTCTGTGTCCTCAGGTAGAGTATTACCATCAGTCTGCTTAGGTGGACCCACATGAGGGTTGTGTGTGGTCTGGTTGAGGCCTGTGAGTCCCCACTGTCCAGAGAGATAGCCCGCCCCACACAGGGCAATCGTGACTGTGCGATTTAAACAAAAGGCAGGTTTCTAAGCAGAGTTTCTTCTCTGCTGTGGTGCCAAACTGGCAGCTGCTGCCTTTGCCAGCCGCACTTTCAGTTGGTGTCAAGGGCAGGAAATTCAAGCCAGAGTCACGCAGGTGCAGCATCAGGTGTGGTGGGAAACCGTGTGCACGTCTGACAACCAGCCTGAGGCCCAAGCAGCAGCCTTTGAAAAGTCCCAAGTCGTTAGTTTAAACACTGACATGTGTTTTTATTCAGATAATCAAGTTAAGTTTAATTTCAAACTTGTATACGTTCCTAAATTCCAAAGCATTCCTACTGTGCTTGTGAGAAACACTTTCTCTTTGGGGTGAGACCCTTGGACTTGTATGTGAAACCAGAGAGTTTAGGAAATAAGCAAACATCTCAGCCTGGGCTTAAGCTGAAATGTTGTTTGTGAACTGACATTGCAGGAGAATGTCAAATGTCATCCTTCTGGCCATCAGATATGCACCCCTACCTTTTACTACACCCAAAAGAATGACAGTCATTTTCCCAAAGATTTCTTTTTTAAAAAAGATAAATTGCTGGCTCAGCGCCTGTGGCTCAAGCGGCTAAGCGCCAGCCACATACAGCTGAGCTGACAGGTTTGACTCCAGCCCGGGCCCACAGGCCCACCAAACAACAATGACGGCTGCAACCAAAAAATGGCCGGGCGTTGTGGTGGGTGCCTCAAGAGACTCACTTGAGCCCAGGAATTGGAGGTTGCTGTGAGCTGTGATGCCACAGCACTCTCTCCAGGGTGACAGCTTGAGGCTCTGTCTCAAAAAAAAAAAAAGATAAATTACTAGCATCATTAAATGTTTGACAACCTTCCTGTACCTGACACTGAAGTGGACATAGGAGGATCAGAGCACCCACTGTGCCCCTACTTGGGGGAAGTAAACTTGCCCTCTCTGGGCCAACTTCCAAAGCAATGGCTGCTGGTTCTTTAATTTCTGTCTAAACCCTCACACAGTAAATTCAGAGGCAGAAGATCCTACGTGGTGTTTGACAACAACTAGAGAATTATGACTTTAAGGATTATTACATAATATTTATTGATTATTATGTGGGCCGTTTAATGACTATCTACTACATGCCCTATATATATAGTTTCATTGAATTCTCACAATCTTAAGTAGACAATAATTTTTTTATTGTTCGGGATTCATTATTCATTAGGGTACAAAGAATTAGATTACACTGATTGCATTTATTAAAGTCCCTCTTATAGTTGTGTCCTGCCCCCAAGAGGTGTGCCAAACACCGTGACCTTCCATCCCCCTTCCACCTCCCCTATCCCTGATCCCTCATTCCTCTTCCCGACCCCTTGTATTAGCTCATCTATTGCCTTCATATTAGAATTGAGTAATTCTAATTATTCAGTGAATTACTCAATTCGTGCTTCTCCATCCTTGTGAGGCTTTACTATGAAGAATGTGTTCCACCTCCATCCAGGTGATAATATTCTTCATGTTACAGTTAAGAAAATGAGGATCAGGGAAATTTCTGCCCTAGGGACACACAAATCTTCAGTGACAAAGCTCAGTTCAGACTTAACTTGTCTGATTTCAAGGTCTATACTCTTTCCACCACTTCCTGCTTTTCTGGAAGAAAGCCCTGACATATATTTGGGCCTCTATTTGGGTTTTGTTATTTGGCAAGTTATCTTTGTATGTCTATTTAGATAGTAAGGTCCTTAATACGAAAAGACTGGGTCTTTTTCTGTGTTTTTCTAAGCAGAATATACAAATTTATATGTCAGAAATGTTACTTGAAAGTCTGTACCTGAGGTAAGAGTCTTGCAGCCATATCACATAGCTGGTTTTGACAATGTGCTATCGTTACATAAGATGATATTGTGGAAGGAAGCTGGGGAGGGCACCCGGGAACTCTCTGAAACTTATTATTGTAACCTCTTATGCATCTTAAACTAGTTCCAAATAAAGGAATTTTTTTTTTTTTTTTTAGAGACAGAGTCTCACTTTATCGCCCTCAGTAGAGTGTCATGGCGTCACACAGCTCACAGCAACCTCCAACTCCTGGGCTTAGGAGGAGCTACTCCTATAGCTGGGACTACAGGCACCCGCCACAACGCATGGCTATTTTTCTGTTTTGTACTTCAGCCAAGGATGGGTTTGAACCCTCCACCTTTGGTATATGGAGCCAGCGCCCTACTCGATGAGCCACAGGCACCGCCCAGAATTTTTTTAATTGTACTTGATGATGGTACTAAGGGGCACTGTGGTGCTAAGGGATGAACAGAATCAGGCAAATTGGGCCCTAAGTTTTAAAGCTGCTCTGTCAGTAACTGGCTGTGTGTCTTATACCAGCCACCTGTCCAGCTGAGGCCTACCAAGTGAAGATGGCATCCAAATCCTAGTGTGGCATCAGAGTTAAGCTTAGACGTTCCACAATTTCAAAACGAGAACTTCTAGATTTCCACTCTAGGAGGCACGAGTCTAATGTACTCCCAAATCACACTAAAACCACAGTAAAGAGATGGTCTAAACGTCGTACTCCATAAGGATAGGACAGGAGACAGTGGTGACAAAGTTCTATAATGTTCTATAGCTTCTATGGTAATGAGCAAAGGATATATGATTTAACAGACCTGGGATTGATTAAGCTCACTACGGAATCTTCGAAAATCTCAGGAAACCATCACAGAAGGCATTGCATTTGTTAACGTCCCTCTTATGATTGTGTCCTGCCCCCAAAAGGTGTGCCAAGGAAGCTTCAAAGAGGTGGTGAAAATAAAGACTGGGTGAAAGCCCAGGGACGCACACACATCATTAGACTCCTTCCCTGATACTGTGTCACTGGGAGTCTGTTTTTCCTCAGCCCATACTTGTCCAGAGACTCTACCCTTTCAAGAGTGCCAAACAGAAGCCTCTGGACTTGGAAGCTGAGAGCACCATATCAAAACCAGGATCAAATGACTGCACGCACAACGAATGCTGAGTGGTGAGACGCCTCAGCCCTCCCCCCCTCCTTAGCTCCCAGGAGACTTACAGATTTTAAGCAGACCAGCAGGAGACTAAAGAGGAATCATCCAAAGATACTGAAATTAGAGTTGCTCAACAGATGCTATACCCCCAGCCCAGCTCACTCCCACAGTGAGACTCCCAGACAACAAACCCTGCCGTGAGCTCAGGGCTTCCACTGACCCTCTTAGTTCTCAACTCTTTTTTTTTTTTGAGACAGAGCCTCAAGCTGTCACCCTGGATAGAGTGCTGTGACATCACAGCTCACAGCAACTTCCAATTCCTGGGCTCAAGCAAGTCTCTTGCCTCCGCCTCCCAAGTAGCTGGGACTACAGGCGCCCACCACAATGCCTGGCCATTTTTTGGTTGCAGCCGTCATTGTTTGGCGGGCCCAGGCGGGATTTGAACCCGCCAGCTCGGGTGTATGTGGCTGGCGCCTTAGCCCGTTGAGCCACAGGCGCCGAGCCAAGTTCTCGACTCTTTTTCATGAAGATAGATGGACAATAAACTAAAGAGCAACTTTAGTCTGTGCAGAAAGAAGAAAACTTCTTCCAAAATAAGTAATATCCAAAAAAAACCCAAAACAAAACAAAACAAAATAAGTAATATCCTCGGCAAGATGACAGAAAGCCTACACAAAAAGAAAAGAGAACCATTTAAAAAAAGAAGACAACGAAGAAGCATGTACAGAACAACAACAAAAAAGAGCCCTTGAAAATTAAAACCAAGGGGAGGCTCCTGTGGCTCATCGAGTAAGGTGCCGGCCCCATGTACTGAAGGTGGCGGGTTCAAACCCAGCCTCGGCCAAACTGCAAAACAGAAAAATAGCCAGGCATTGTGGTGGGCTCCTGTAATCCCAGCCACTCGGGAGACTGAGGCAAGAGAATCGCCTAAGCCCAGGAGTTGGAGGTTGCTGTGAGCTGTGACACCACGGCACTCTACCGAGGGCGATAAAGTGAGACTCTGTCTCTACAAAAAAAAAAAAAAAAGAAGAAAGAAAATTAAAACCAGGAGCACACAGATGACAAAGGAAATAAAGAGCCTGGATAGTCAAGTTGATGGGAAGTATCCCAGGAACTAGAACAAAAAGACAAAGAGCTGGAAAACGAAACAGAAGAGGATGAGTCCAGGAAGTCTGACATTTAGATAATAGGAGTCTTAGAAAGAGAGAAACAAGGGTGGTGCCTGTGGCTCAGTGAGTAGGGTGCTGGCCCCATGTACCCAGGGTGGCGAGTTCAAACCCAGCCCTGGCCAAACTGCAACAACAAAATAAAAAAATAAAAATAATAAAGAAAGAGAGAAACAAGAAATAGAGGGAAAACCATCAATAAAATTATTCAAGGAGTTTTGCCAGGACAGGAAGACATAGGTCTCCAGAATGAAAGGGCCCACCAAGTACCCAGCACCATGGATGAAAATAGAGCCACACCAAGGGGCGTCACTGAGAGACTTCTAAACACCAGGGACCAAAAGAAAAGATCCTGGGGGTTTTCATAAAGATATAAAATAAGTCATTTATAAGGGTCAGGAAACACACTGACTTCAGACATTTAAAAGCAAACAGGTAACACACAGAGGTTCCAGCACTGGGGGGGACAGCAAGCCCACACTCCACCTGGCCTCTCCCAGAACTGCACTTATAAAACCTGGGCAGGATTGTAGCAACGCTGTTGGAAGACTTCGAAAAGTAAAGAGTGGCAGGCAGACTGGGGAAGATGACCATGAGCTAAAGAACCAGCAAAGGAGCTGTGACAGCATCAGTTTTCCCTCTGGAACACGGGAATACTTTAGCCTGGACTCAGGGCAGTGTGACTGTGATGGCAGCAAGAGCCTGAAGTGCCTAAAAATTGGAATGTCATTCAGCAATTAAAAGGAACAAACTATTGATTCTGTCCAACAGGAAGGATGGCTTAGATGCATGTCATTGAGAGAAGTACGCCAGATGCAAAAGTCTGTTCTATGATTCCATTCATGTGACATTCGGGAAAAGTCCAAACTATAGGAACAGAAAGCAGCTCAGTGAATGCCAAGGTATGGGGCTAACTAGAAAGGGACAGCAATGGGGGAATTTTTGTATTAGAATTATCCTAGGATTGACAAGAACAGTAAATATGGTGCTCCGCCAATGGGTTAGTCCCCCATCTCTTTCTCTCTTTCCTTGGGCCTCCCACATTCCCTGAAACACAATATTGAAATGGGCCTCTCCATGTTCAAGGGAAAGGCAGGGTCACACCCCTCTCACCTGAAGTTAGAGGTAGAAATGGTGGGGAAAGGAAGAGCAGAGAGAGGGAAGGAGCGAGGAGGGGGGGTCTTGGTGTGTGACTCACCTTTCGGGGGCAAAACACGATTGTAAGAGGGACTTTACCCAACAAATGCAATCAGTGTAACCTGGTTTCTTGTACCCTCAATGAATCCCCAACAATAAAAAAAAAAAAAAAGCTAGAAATGACTGAGCCTCACTGGCAGGGCATGTGCAAAGCTGAGACAGGCCAAAAGCTAGGCTCCTTGAGTTAGCCAAGTAGTGAATGCAAAGGAAAATTTCTTGAAAAAAAATTAAAAATGCTATTCTGGGACAGTGCCTGTGGTGCAAAGGAGTAGGGCGCCTGCCCCATATGCGGGAGGTAGTGGGTACAAACCCAGCCCCGCCCAAAACCCGCAAAAAAAAAAAAAAAAAAAAGTAGGCTCCATGCCTGTGGCTCAACAAGCTAAGGTGCCAGGCACGTACACCTGAGCTGGCGGGTTCAAATCAGGCCGGGCCCACCAAACAACACTGACGGCTGCAAACAAAAAATGGCCGGGCATTGTGGCAGGCGCCTGTAGTCCCAGCTACTTGGGAGGCTGAGGCAGGAGAATCACTTGAGCCCAGGAGTAGGAGGTTGCTGTGAGCTGTGATGCCACAGCACTCTACCCAGGGGGACAGCTTGAAGCTCTGTCTCAAAAAAAAAAGTAGGAAAACTTGGCAGCGCCTGTAGTTCAGTGGGTAGGACACCAGCCACATACACCAAGGGTGGTGGGTTCAGACCTGGCCCTGGCCAGCTAAAACAACAATGACAACTGCAACAACAACAACAACAACAATAAATAGCTGGGTGTTGTGGTGGTGCCTGTAGTACCAGTCACTTTGGAGGCTGATCCAGGAGAATCGCTTAAGCCCAAGAGTTTGAGGCTGCTGTGAGCTGTGATGCCAGGGTACTCTACCCAGGTCAACAGCTTGAGACTCTGTCTCAAAAAAAAAAAAAAGGAAAACTAGCCAGGCATTGTAGTGCGTGACTGTAGTCCCAGCTACTTGGGAGAATGAAACAAGGGGATCACTGGAGTCCAAGGGTCCAAGAGCTACTCAGGAGGCTGGGGCAAGGCAATAGCTTATGCCCAAGAGTTGGAGGTTGCTGTGAGCTGGGAAGCCACAGCACTCTACAGAGGGTGACTTAGTGACATTCTGTGTCAAAAAATAAATAAAATTTAAAAAAAGAAAAGACTAAGAGAAATAACCAAGTGCAATGTAGGATCCTAGCCTGAACCCTGGAAAAGGAAACAGACATTAGTGGAAAAACTGGTGAACTTCAAATAAACCTACTGTCTAGTTAACAGTATTACAAAGTTAATTCCTTGGTTTTGATCTTTGTACTATGATTATACAGGATGTGACTTAGGGGGAACTGAGTGAGGGATAGATGAAAAATCCTCTGTACTTACCTCCCTTCCTGTCCTTCCTTCCTTCCTTTTTGAGGCGGCGTCTCGCTCTGTCATCCAGGCTCTGTCATCCATCTGTCAGTGATGCAATCATAGCTCACAGTATCCTCAAACTCCTGGGCTCAAGGGATCCTCCTGCCTCAACCCCCTGAGTAACTGGAACCATAAGTTCCCACCATAGTGCCCAACTATTTTTACTTTCCTGTAAGTCTAAAATTATTTCATAATAAAAAAGGTGAGCTTTTTTTTTTAATAATTTTTTTTTTTTGAGACAGAGCCTCAAGCTGTCACCCTGGATAGAGTGCTGTGGCATCACAGCTCACAGTAACCTCCAATTCCTGGGCTCAAGCAAGTCTCCCGCCTCTGCCTCCCAAGTAGCTGGGACTACAGGCACCTGCCATAATGCCTGGTCATTTTTTTTGGTTGAAGCCGTCATTGTTGTTTGGCGGGCCTGGGCTGGATTCGAACCTGCCAGCTCAGGTGTACGTGGCTGGCGCCTTAGCCTGTTGAGCCACAGGCGCCAAGCCAAAATGTGGGGTTTTTTAGGACATAAAAGTATAGACTTTATTTTATCTAAGAACAAAGAGAATAAAGGAAGTGAGAGAAGGAA
This sequence comes from Arctocebus calabarensis, assembly GCA_963573935.1. Taxonomy (NCBI): domain Eukaryota; kingdom Metazoa; phylum Chordata; class Mammalia; order Primates; family Lorisidae; genus Arctocebus; species Arctocebus calabarensis. The sequence goes on from CAUYON010084522.1 coordinate 11,501, forward strand.
AGAGAAAATAGTTTTTCAAAAACATGTACTATATTAAAATAAGTCATCTCTAAACTGAAGTATCACAGCTAACTTCTAAGGTTCATTCTATAATGATGTAGACTTAGAAATGTAAATCGCCCCTGAACTCAATCCTAATACATTACTTTGAGTTGGTGCCTAGGCCAGCTGCCTAGCTCATTCTCCTTGATCATTTTTCTACATGAGCCAATGGGCTTGGCCAGAATTCCCAGGCCTTAGACTTCCCTGGATGAGAAGGGAAGAGGAAGGGGAAGTGAACAGCTCCAGGGGTCGAACCTGCTTTCCTGTGCTCTCTGCTAAGCTGCTTCTGGCTTCTGCTCTACAAAGCTAAAACCTCTAAGGAAGCCACTCTTTTATCATCTCCTAAAGAATTCTATAGTCTAGGCTGGAGCTATACCATCTGTTTATGCCCTCAGAATTTTAAAAATGATCCCCATGTTTACAAATCTGAGCTTACATGTCACGTCTGTGAAGAAATAACGAAGTGGCTGCCAGGCAGCAACAAGACTATTCATGTTGAGAAGCTTCTCCGAGCAGAAGCAGGTTACGTCCTGAAAGGCTGCTCTTAAGTGTACTGTTTGTCATTCCAGTTGCCTTGGAAGGGTTTAAGCTTACAACTCTCACATTCATTTCCTCCAAACAGGCATGTTTCAAAACCAAGCACATGCTCCTTGTCTGACTTCATGTATATGCTCTCAGGCATATTTTCCACCAACAAATCCATATATATATATTTTTACATTGAAAATTCCATTGAGAGAGATAACATCGGCAAATACGGTAAGAGTCTCCTTAGCAGCTTCATCTCCACCACCCCACTGCACTTTGAAGTCAGGCAAATTCAAAGGAATCTGTAGGGGAAATAATCCATGGCGTAGTGCTAACATATCCTCCTAACCTCTGAGTCTTTAAACAAACAGCCAGCAGACTCCATTGGGCTCCAAGCTTCCATGCCATGGCCCTTCAGATCCTCTGGGTTTTGTCTATTACTTATCCTATCTCTTGCTAATTGTGGCAGATTTTACTGCATAATTACTCTTCATCCTTTAGAGCCTTCCTAATGTTCAATGACTCAGTCCATACACGAGGGTAATACTCACTACCTTTTCACTTTTTCATTTTAAGAAAAACATCTCTTGTTTGTAACTGAATACATCAATAAACCCTTTCATGGACATGATGCGGTTAAATATGTTTGCATTATAAAACACCTCACTGTCCAGTACGTGGGGAGCAAAAGCCCTCCAGACAAGGAGTCTGTGGCTGTGATCCCTGATCCCCATTCTTGGTGGTGGGCAGTTTTCCAAGGAGAGCACCGTTTTGTTGATAATCATGGAAGTTCTCAAGGAGAAGACATTTATACTACCCATAGCGATCAAGAAGGAGACTCTAAACTTGATGTTTAATACACTGCTTCAAGATCAACAAACCAAGAGGTTGACATAATCATCTGGAGAACTGGGACAGAATTTTTTTTGTCTATATCATTAAAAAAGAATAAAAAATTTGGGTGGCACCTGTGGCTAAGTGAGTAGGATACAGGCCCCATATACCGAGGGTGGTGGGTTCGAACCCAGCCCCAGCCAAACTGCAACAAAAAAATAGCCGGGCATTGTGGCGGGCACCTGTAGTCCCAACTACTTGGGAGGCTGAGGCAAAAGAATCACCTAAGCCCAAGAGCTGGAGGTTGTTGTGAGCTATGAAAATAAATAAATTAATTAATTAAATAAAATGAAAAATTTGTCCAGAATTTTTTTTTTTGAGACAGAGTCTCACCTTGTCACCCTCAGTAGAGTGCAGTGTCGTCATAGCTCATGGCAACCTCAAACTCTTAGGCTCAAGTGATCCTTTTCCTCAGCCTCTCAAATAACCAGGACTGTAGCTGCTCTCATCACAACACCCGGCTATTTTTAGAGGCAGGGTCTTGCTCTTGCTAAGGCTGGTCTCCAACTCCTGAGCTCAGGCAATCCACCTGCCTCAACCTACCATAGTGCTAGGACAAAAATTTTAAAAATGGGTTACATTGGTTAAGCACTTGCTATGTGTACAGTGCCTGCCTGTGTTACCATTTAGTTCTTAGAACTCTACAATATAGACACCACACCATAATATAAAGAAACAGAGACACAGGCAAAGTAACTCGTCCAAGGTCACACAGCTAATTAGGGGCTGAACTGGGATTCAAATCTGGATCTCCAATTACTGAGCTCCCAACTACCAGCTAAAGTTTTCAGGTGACCATCTGAGACTCAGGTTAACCCTGACAACAGAAATGACTGTGTGTCTTCAATATACTTGAAGGTATTACTTTTCCCTCACAACATTCTCATCCAAGAGTGAGCTCTGTGTCTACCTTAGAACACTCCCACTGTTGGGTCACCCTCTTCTGATAGTCAAAAGCCACTCTGCCTACTGACTCTATTATTTTCAGAATCAACAGAACTGGAAGCTGATGGTGACAGAGTCTATTGATAGAGCTCAAGCAGTGACTCTCAACTGGGGGTGATTTTGCCCTCCAGGAAACATTTGGCAATGTCTGAAGATTCTTTTGATCATCACAACTTAACATAGGGCTGGGAAGAACTGGGGAGCATCCAGGGACGCTGCCACATGCCCTATAATGCACAGTCAAGACCAGGAGTGGTGGTTCAAGCCTACAATCCCAGCACTTTTAGAGGCCCAGGCAGGAGGATCATTTGAGGTTAGAAGTTCAACACCAGCCTGGGCAACAAACAGGACTCCATCTTTTCAAATAATAATAATAACAAATTTAAATTATAATTTTAGCCTATAGTCCCAGCTACCCGGGAGGCTGAGCTAAGAGAATCATTTAAGCCCAAGAGTTTGAGGTTACTGTGAGCTGTAACGCCACAGCACTCTACGGAGGGCGACAAAACAAGACTGTGTCTCAAAACATAAATAAATAAATAAAATAAAATTTTAAAAATGTGGCTGGGAGCCAGGGTACACACCTGTAATCCTAGCGCTCTGGGAGTCTGCAGCAGGTGGATGGCTTGAGCGTAAGAGTTCAACGCCAACATGAGCAAGAGGGAGACAGTCTCTACTAAAAATAGTAAAACTAGCTGGGCATCGTGGCAGGCACGTGTAGTGCTAGCTGCTTGGGAGGCTGAGGCAAGAGGATCGCTCAAGCCTAAGAGTTTGAGGCTGCTGTGAGCTGTGATGACACTAGAACACTCTACCCAGGGGGACAGGGTAAGAGTAAGACTGTCTCAAAAAAAAAATTTTTTTTTTTAAAGTACAGGCAGCTCCCCCACCCACCTCTCATCTGGCCCCAAATGTCACTAGTGTTGAGGATGAAAAGCTCGGGGCTAAAGCAATCAGTTATGCTTTTAGTCCCTGTCATAGCCTGGCCGGGGTAGAAGAATCTCCGATCTTGCACTCAGGAAACTCTTCTGGGAGGGGAGATGTTGCTGCTTGCGCTTGGGCTTTTCCACCCTGCTAATTAGTGCATTCACAGATCTGTGCGTCTGGACTGACAGCCTCCTTTCCCCCACAAAGAGCAGCTGGTAAGCCTTTCCAAATTCAAAGTACTGTCCTGACAAGCTAAGCAGGTGATTCAACAAGATGAGTCTTTCTGTGGTGTGTGGGCCATAAAGGCAAAGGGGGGTGGCCTGTTTTGGAGGTGATCAAAGGGTGGCATACTGAGAATGAAATGTGGCACTGACAAGGGCAAGGGGCATCACCGTTAAAGCCAGGACGGTCATCGCCATCAGATGGGGGCCCCACAGAAGAACTTTAAAGCTGGTCAGGGATCCTGTCGGCTCGGTCCCTAGCAGGCAATAAGCTCATGCTCTGCTAGAACAGAGGTAAAGAAAGAGAACCTGTAACTGGATACTGCTGCGAATAAAGTCAGCCACGCTCCAGAAACAAAGAAAAGGCAGCACTTGCTTCAGGAAAAGTTGAAGGTCAGAGTTCTGTCACGAAGATGCCAAGTTCCAGCTCTGAAACGCTCTCGCCCTGTGCAGGTAGGAAACATCCCCACTGTGTGATGTGTGCAATCCACACCTGGGTCAAGTGCTACACACAAAATGAGTCTAGAATGGGAGCTGGTCCCTGTTCCTTCCCCAGCACATGGCTTCCCCAGGGCCTGGCTACCAGCAGGGACCATTCCTGGAACTGATCCTCGCAGCCCCAACAGAGACTTTTTATTAAATGGGACTTACCTTGACAAGCCATTCCTTACAAGATGTTCAGATAAGCAGGCTCACCTCAAACAGGAAACTTCACCCCAAAATATGAAGGTATAAAGGGTATTTTGAATTAAAGCTCCTTAAAGATCAACAGGCTTTGCAAGGGGCTTTCTATCTGCATAAAACCAGATGGACCCATTCAAAAAAATAGTTGCTATTGCTTCACCTGCCTGTTATCTCAATAGATTGCAGGAAAGATTAAAAATGGCTCGATGCCTGTGCCTCAAGTGGCGAAGGCGCCAGCCACATACACCTGAACTGGCGGGTTCGAATCCAGCCTGGGCCTGCCAAACAACAGTGACGGCTGCAACCAAAAAATATCCAGGTGCTGTGGCGGGTGCCTGTGGTCCCAGCTACTTGGGAGGCGGAGGCAAGAGAATCGTTTGAGCCCAGGAGTTGGAGGTTGCTGTGAGCTGTGATAGCAGAGCACTCTACCCAGGGCGACAGCTTGAGGCTCTGTCTTGAAAAAAAATATTAAAGAAAAAAATGTTTTAAATCCAAATTTTAAAAAGGATGGCAGGGTCGCACAGGGTGGCTTATGCCTGTATTCCTAACACACCAGGAGGGGAAGGTGGGTGGACTGCTTGAGCTCAGGAGGTTGAGACGAGTCTGAGCAAGAAAGAGCAAGACCTTGTCTCTACTGAAAAAAATAGAAAAACTAGCCAGGTGTTGTGGCAGACACCTCTAGCCTCAGCTACTCAGGAGGCTGAGGCAAGAGAATTGCTTGAGCCCAAGAGTTTGAGGTTGAGCTATGATGATGCCACACAACTCCTGTGGCTCAAAGGAGTAGGGCTCTGGTCCCACCTGCCAGAAGTAGTGGGTTCAAACCTATCCCCGGCCAAAAACTGCAAAAAAAAAAGGGGGGGGATTACAATAGGGCAGCGTCTGTGGCTCAGTGGGTAAGGGGCCGGCCCCATATACCGAAGGTAATGGGTTCAAACCCACCATTGGCCAAACTGCAACAAAAAAAATAGCCAGGCATTGTGGAGGGTGCCTGTAGTCCCAGCTACTCTGGAGGCTGAGGCAAGAGGCAAGAGAATGGCCTAAGCCCAGGAGTTGGAGGTTGCTGTGAGCTGTGATGCCACAGCACTCTACTGAAGGTTAATAAGTGAAACTCTGTCTCAAAAAAAAAAAAAAAAGAAAGAAATGAAATAGACAGGGCCCCATGCTAGTGTGGGGCAAAGTTCTCCACTCCCCAAATTTCTACAACTGCAGACACAGTTAACATTGATCACTGGTCAAGATGAGAATTCTTTCCTTTCAGGAACACAACAGAACATCAAAAAATATATGCCTCAGGGGTGGCGCCTGTAGCTCATCGAGTGGGGCGCAGGCCCTATATACCGAAGGTGGCAGGTTCAAACCCGGCCTCGGGAACTGCAAAACAGAAAAATAGCCGGGTGCTGTGGCGGGTGCCTGTAGTCCCAACTAATCAGGAGGCTGAGGCAAGAGAATCGCCTAAGCCCAGGAGTTGGAGGTTGCTGTGAGCTGTGTGATGCCACAGCACTCTATCCAGGGTGATAGCTGAGGCTCTGTCTCCAAAAAAAAAAAAAAAAAAAATCTTAGCAAGCAGAATTCAACAACACATCAAAAAAATTATGTTCCTTGACCAAGTTGGTTTTAATCCAGGGTTACAAGGGTGGTTCAACATACACAAATCTATAAATATAATACATCACATCAATAAATAAAAAACAAAGAACATGTGATTCTCTCAATTGTCACAGAAAAAGCCTTTGACAATATCCAATATCCTTTCATGATCAGAACACTTAAGAAAATAGTCACAGAAGGGACATTTCTTTTTCTTTTTTTTTTTTGTTGAGACACAGACTCACTTTGTTGCCCTCTATAGAGAGTGCCGTGGTGTCACACTGCTCACAGCAACCTCCAGCTCTTGGACTTAGCCGATTCTCTTGCCTCAGCCTCCCGAGTAGCTGGGACTACAAGCGCCCACCACAACGCCCAGCTATTTTTTTGTTGCAGTTTGGCAGGGGCAGGGTTTGAACCCACCACCCTCGGTATATGGGGTTGGCACCTTATCGCCTGAGCCACAGGTGCTGCCCCTAGAAGGGACATTTCTTAAACTGATACAGGCCATTGATAGCAAACCCACAGACAATATCATATTGAATGGAGTAAAACTGAAAACATTTCCACTCAGATCAGGAACTAGGCAAGGATGCCCACTATCTCCACTGCTATTCAACATAGTAATGGAAGTCTTAGCCATTGCAAACAGGCAAGAGAAGGTGATCATGGGTATCCAAATAGGGTCAGAGGAGATCAAACACTCACTCTTTGGTGATGATATGATCCTATCCCTGGAAAATCCCAGGGACTCAACTATAAAACTCTTAGAAGTGATCAAGGAATACAGAGCATCTGTATTTTGTATCAGGATACAAAATCAATACTTACAAATCAGTAAACTTTTATATATGCCAACAATACTCAAGCTGAAAATATAGTCAAGAACTCTATTGCTTTTACAGTAGTGCCAAAGATGAAATATCTGAGAATTTACCTAACAAAGGACGTGAAAGACCTCTATAATGAGAATTATGAGACTCTGAGAAAAGAAACAGCTGAAGATGTTAACAAATGGAAAAATAGGGTGGTGCCTGTGGCTCATTAAGTAGGGTGCCGGCTCCATCTATATACTGAAGGTGGCAGGTTCATACCTGGCCTCCGAACTAAAAAAGAGAAAAATAGCTGGGCGTTGTGGTGGGCGCCTGTAGTCCCTGCTACTTGGGGGGCTGAGGCAAGAGAACTGCCTGAGCCCAGGAGTTGGAGGCTGCTGTGAGCTGTGTGACGCCACGGCACTCTACTGATAAAGTGAGACTCTGTCTCTACAAAAAAAAAAGACAAATGGAAAAATATGCCATGCTCATGGCTGCGAAGATTCAACATTGTTAAAATATCCATACTACTCAAAGCAATCTATAGATTTAACGCAATCTCTATTGAAGCACCACTGTCATACTTTTATTTTATTTTTAGAGACAGAGTTTCACTTTGTCACTCTCAGTAGAGTGTCATGGTGTCACAGCTCACAGCAACCTCCAGCTCTTGGGCTCAGGCTATTCTCTTCCTCAGGCCTCTTGAGTAGCTGAGACTTCAGGCATCTGCCACAATGCCTGGCTATTTTTTTGTTACAGTTTGGCAGGGGCTGGGTGTGAATCTTCCACTCTTGGTATGTGGGGCCCGGCACCCTACTCACTGAGCCACAGGTGCCGCCCCATTGTCATACTTTAACAAGCTTATATAATGCTTCATTTTATATGGAATCAGAAAAAAACCTCGAATAGCCAACACATTACTTAGAAATAAAAACAAATCAGGAAGTATTAGGTTACCTGACTTCAGGCTATACTAGAAATCTATAGTGATCAAAGTAGCATGGTACTGGCACAAAAACAGAGAGGTAGATTTATGGAACAGAATAGAGAACCAAGAGAGGAACCTAGTTACTTATGTCATTTGATCTTTGACAAGCCTATCAAAACATTCGGTGGGGGAAAAGACTCCCTATTTAACAAATGGTGCTGGGTGAACTGGCTGGTGACCTGTAGAAGACTGAAACTGGACCCTCATCTTTCACCATTAATAAAAATTGATTCTCACTGGATAAAAGATTCAAACTTAAGATATCAAACTATAAAAATACTAGAAGAGAGTGCAGGGAAAACACTTGAAGAAATTAACCTGGGAGAATATTTTATGAGGAGGAACCCTCCCAGGCAGTTGAAGTAACACCAAAATACACTACTGGAATCTGATCAAACTAAAAAGCTTTTGCACAGCCAACAATATAGTAAGTGAAGCAAACAGATAACCTTCAGTATGGGAGAAGATTTTTGCAGGTTATGCTTCCTATAAAGGTCTGATAAGTAGAATCTATAGATAACTCAAACTAATCAATAAGAAAAGAACAAATAACCCTATTTCTATGTGGGCAAGAGACTTGAACAGAAACGTCTCTGAAGAAGAAAGGCACATGGCCTACAAACACATGAAAAAATACTCATCATCTTTAATAATCAAAGAAATGCAATTTAAAACCACTCTGAGATATCATCTAACTCCAGTAAGATTAGCCCACATAACAAAATCCAAAAACTACAGATGTTGGCGTGGATGTGGAAGAAGGGAACAACACTTCTTCTACACTGTTGGTGAGAATGTAAGCTAATATGAACTTTTTGGAAAGAAGTTTAGAGAACACTCAAGGAACTAAAAGTAGACATACTGTTCAATCCTACAATTCCTCTACTAGGTATATACTCAGATGATCAAAAATCATTTCACAACAAAGACGTTTGCACCAGAATGTTTACTGCAGCCCAATTCATAATAGCCAAGACATGGAAACAGCCCAAGTGCTCATCAACCCATGAATGGATTAACAAATCATGATATATGCACACCATGGAATACTATGCAGCCATAAAGAAGATGGAGACCTCACATCTTTTATGTTTACCTGAATGGAGCTGGAACATATTCTTTTTAATAAAGTATGTCAAGAATGGAGAAAAAGTATCCAATGTACTCAGTAGTACTATGAAATCAATATATAATCATCTTCATAGTCATACAAATGGTAAAACACAACTACAGTCCAGAAAGTAAAAGGGGAGAGGGCAGGTGTGGGGACAGGCAGGAGGGTATTTGAGGGGATCTCTCCTAATGTGCATGATGCAATGGTACATTTCAAGACTTTAAGTATTATTGTGATTGATGTGTTAATCAGTGCAATATAAGCATTTCATATTGTGTATCAAATCAGTACATTGAACCCCATAAATGCATCAATGTACACAGTTATGAATTAATAAAAAAACTATAGTACTAATCTACAAAGTTCTAGCACTAATAAATTAATTTATCAAGGTTAATGGACACAAAGTCAACAGAGAGAACTCAATTATATGTCCGTATTAGCAATGAACAGTTAGAAATTGAACCGTATCATTCAGCACTGAAAAGATGAAATACTTAAGATATAAATGTAACAAAATATGTGCAAAATCTATGTTCTGAGAATTATAAAAACGGATGAATGAAATGAAAGATAACCTAATAAAATGGGGAAAGACCATGTTTTGGATCAGAAGAATCAACATTTTTAAGCAAGTCAAATTTCCCCAAATTGATGTATAAATTCAACAAAATCCCAGCTAAAATTCTACCAGTATTTTATAGACATTGACAAGCTTACTTTAAAAATTTATATGGAGGCTCGGTGCCTGTGGCTCAGCAAGCTAAGGCACTAGTCACGTGCCCCTGAGCTGGCGGGTTCGAATCCAGCCCGGGTTGCCAAACAACAATGACGGCTACAACCAAAAAATGGCCGGGTGTTGTGGTAGGCGCCTGTGGTCCCAGCTACTTGGGAGGCAGGAGGCTCGCTTGAGCCCAGGAATTGGAGGTTGCTGTGAGCTGTGATGCCATGGCACTCTATCCAGGGTGACAGCTTGAGGCTCTGTCTCCCCCGCCCCCAAAAAAGCCGGGTGTTCTGGTGGGTACCTGTTGTTCCAGCTACTCAGGAGGCTGAAGTAAGATAATTGCTTAAGCCTACGAGTTGGAGTTGCTATGAGCTGTGATGCCATGGCACTCTACCAAGGGTGACATAATGAGACCCTATCTCAAAAATAAATAAATAAAATAAAATTAGAGCGAAATCATACTACACATAGTTATTAGGATGGCAGAGACAATACCGAGTGCTGGGATGCAGAATAAACTGTACCTCTCAGGCATTTACTGGAGGGAATCCAAAATGGTGCAGCCACTTTCCTAAGGGGTTTGGTTTTATTGTAAAATTAAATATACTCTTACCATACAACCCAGCAATCTGACTCCTAGGTTTTTACCCAAGAGAAATAAAAACATGTACAGAAAAGTCTGTACATAAATGTTTGTAGCAGCTTTATTTGCAACTGCCAAACACTGGTATCAAACCAAATATCCTTCAATGAGTAAAGGATAACCAGCGTTGTGTTTATTATTATTGTTGAGTACCTTTGCGTTGTACACCCACACAACGCAAACGCAAAGGTACTGAACAAAAATAATAAACACAACGCTGGTGAATCTCAAAGGATAATGCTTACTGAAAGAATTCAGGCTGAAGAGGCCATATACTACTGTATTTACGTGACATTCTGGCAAAGAGAAAACTATACAGATAAAGAAGAGATCAAATGGCTACCAGACGTTAGGCAGGGGGGTGGGTTTGACTACCAAAGAATAGTACAAGAGGCCGGGTCAGTGGCTCATGCCTGTAATCCCAGCACTTTAGGAGGCTGAGGCAGAAGGATGGGATGAATCTAGGAATTCAAGACCAGTGTAGGCAACACAGTGAAAGCTCATCTCTACAAAATATAAAACAATTAGCTGTGCATGATGACACACTCTGTACTCCTAACTACTTGGAAGGCTAAGGCAGGAGGATCACTTGAGCCCAGGAATTAATTTGAGGCTGCAGTAAGATATAATTCCATTGTACTCCAGCCTGGGTGACAGATTTCTAAATAAACTAAAAAAAAAAAAAAAAAAGTTAACTTTTTTTTAACTTTTATCAACTTTGTTTTAATAAGTCCAGATAAAAGTCCAAACACTTGAGAGATAAATGTCATCTCCTGGAACCGGGAGACCCAGGAGGAAGATCCTCCCTTTCTCAGAAGCTCCATCTGGGAAAAGGTCTAATGCTCAAAGGACCAGAAGTCTGACTCAGAGAGGTGGTTCTCAATCTTGCTGTGGGGGTGCTCTGAGGGAAGCAAGGCTGGCACTCACCTGTATAGATGTCCATGAAGCTGTGCAGGGCCAGACAGTGGGGGTTCAGACACATCTTCACCTGGGCTGTCACTGTCTGAAGCCGGCTGGCTGTCAGCAGCCAGCACTCCTGAGGCCCAGCCAGGGAGCTGGCAACAAACATCACCAATAAAAAACATAAAGGAAATCAAATTTTTACTCAGTTCTAAGGCTTACTGATCAATAGCAAAAATCTCAAGACTATAACGTAACAGGCAAATAACTGATTTTTATTACATAATTTAGCCAATCTTGCTGAACTCCCAAACTCAAATATTATGCTGGGCAGTCCAGGTGTAAACTAAATCGTTAGCTGGTAATAACTTTTAGGCATTCCAACAGGAATGACTATCATTGATTATATTTTACTTTCAGCAAAGTAGAAAGGTAAAGAAGCCTAAGAAAAACAGAGAATAACATCGTCATATGTTACAGCTTTGAAGCTGCCTGAAGAAAGGCCAAGTTGGGAGGGACTGTTAAGGGGCAGAGTCAAGGGTGCTTACTTTTGTTCCCCTTTGAATAACGGGCTGCTACAGAGAAGGCACTGCGTGGATGGAGACTCATAATAATTCGACCAAGAGGTCTGCTGGATGGTGACTGTCTCCTCACTCACGTTGGACAGGATAAGTCGGGAGCTGTTGAGTTCATGAATCAAGGCGAAGACCTCAGCCAGCTCTGACTCGTTCTCGGGAATCTGCAAGACTTTGCGCAGCAGCTGCAGTGTGGACTGACGCTGGATCTCCTTCTGGGCCATGTTCAGGGGCTCTGTGGCATTCAGCACATCTGGGAGTGGTGAGCTTGCCTCCTGGGAAGAGAGGAGGTCTATCACCAAGCACCCAGGGCAGAAAGAGCCAGCCATAGGCTCAAACAGTGAAAGTCTGTGAGTAGAGGGGACGAGGGGGTCCTTATGACTGAGACACAAGAAACTCAGGTTCCTGACCAACTCAGATAATAAATCACTGTGTGACTAAAGGCTGTGCATAGTTTGCTCAGGTTTTCTGGGGCTTAGTTTCTTACTAGGTTGAGCATCCCCTGTCCTGAAAATCTGAAATCTGTAATGCTCCCCAAATCTGGAATTTTCTTAGCACCAACAAATATAACACTCTAAGGTAGTGGTTCTCAACTTTCCTAATGCCGCAATGTATTTTCCTTGTTACAAAGGGATCGTGACCCACAGGCTGAGAACCACTGCTCTAGGGAAATGTTCATTGGAGTAGTTCAGATTTGGGATTTTTGGATTAGGGATGCTTAATTAGTATGTATTCTGCAAATATTCCAAAATGTGAAAAAAATCCAAAATCACAAACATTTCTGGTCTCAAGCATTTTAAGATAAGGGATACTTGACTTGTATCAGTAAAATGTGAGAATTATATCCAACTCCTGGTAATAGATTCAACAGTCAGCTCCCATTCACTTGAGATCTGTAGGATAACAGACCAGGGTTGTAATTCTGAATATGCCATTTAATAGCTGTCTGTGTCAGACCCAAGGCAATTTAGTTAATCTTTCTGCCTCTCAATGTTCCCATCTGTGAAGTGGGGCATAAAATTATTCGTGATTTCTGTTGTATCAGATTAAGTGAGATACTTCGAGTGAGGCATTTTGCAGAGTGTGTGTGATGCAATGAAAAAACTCTATGAAGAGTAGTTTTGATACATAAACAAGTATGCGCACTGCTTAAACATTTGTCTTTCTTTTTTTTTTTTTAGACAGCGTCTCATTATGTTGCCCTCAGTAGAGTGCCATGGCGTTACAGCTCACAACAACCTCAAACTCTTGGGCTTAAGAGATTCTCTTGCCTCAGCCTCCCAAGAAGCTGGGATTATAGGCACCAGCCACAACACCCAGCTTTTTGTTGTTGTTGTTGCAGTTGTCATTGTTGTTTAGCTGGCCTGGGCTGGGTTCTAACCTGTCAGCCTCGGTGTATGTGGCTGGCACTGTAACCACTGTTCTACGGATGCTGAGCCTTGTCTTTAATTCTTCAGGATATAAGGTTATCTATCTAGCACACTGGTCAGAGACTTCCAGGAACAATGTTCTCAAATAGTCATTAAGAACACATCCTTCTCAAGGGAATCTCTCTTCAATAGAGACTTCTTCCTGATCTTTTTTTACCAAGGCAGCATGAGGGCACCCCTCCTTTGTATTCCCTAAAAGCACAACTTTCCTGCTGAAGTCATCATCTTACAATTGCTAGACCATTGTTTTCAGTGATAGAGTCCCTGTTTATTTACTGATTCCCACAACCAGCATGAGGCCAGAGACATACAAAAGATTCACATTTGCTGGATAAGCATGTATCATACATTGCTTTGTAGAAGTTAATTGCTTAACACTATAGTTTGGATGTCTATCTGCTCCAAATCTCAGGCTGAAATTTGGTCCTCAATGTTGGTAGTAGGGCCTAATGGGAGTTGTTTGGGTCAGATTCCCTCTGAAATAAATTAATGCCCTGGTCAGAGGGGAGTGAGTTCTCTAGTAATTTTACAGGTCCTGATCTCACAGAAAGTTAAAGAAGAGGTTGGTAAAGGGTGTGATCAATGCTGTGGAAAGAGGAGTACCTTAAAACTCATGGAAAATCCAAGAAGAAAGCTCACTTCCTACCGGAGGCTTCCAGCAGAACAACATTTCTAAGGGAAGCTATCAACCTATTTTGCACGCAATTTCAGGGATTTATAGATTCCGTGAAGCTCAACTCTGACTCTTCTCTAGGGCTTCTGGCTGTGAGTAAAATGCCCAGATATAATCTGCCTTGCCCACCTTCTTTTACTAATGAGGAAACTAAAGCTCAGGAGAAGGAAGCTTCCAGCTTCTCAGGGTCACTTCAGCCAGGTCTATCAATTCCTAGTACTAGTGTTTTATTCACTAAACCATTAGTGCCGCATACTTTCTCTCAAGGACCATAAGCAGTGAAACAGACCTGGAGACCAGGGGATGAGATTTGTCACCAGAAAGACTCCTCTTCATATGCAAAGAAAGAGCTTGAAAGCAGCTCTCCCCATCTTTCTAATCCTGTCCACTCCCAAACCCCTATAAACCTCACTCCAGAAATAACCTTTCTCTAAGCCTCTCCCTGGTTCAAGGATACTGGGATTCCACTGCCTAAAGAACAAAGTGCCCAGTCTGGCATTCAAGCCTGTCCAATAATATAGCCCCAACATGCTTTTCAGGTGTTATTTTCCTTACCACTAATCCATACAAACCTTACTCCTCCAGCCAAATGAAACACTCTTCACTTTTGCTCATGCTTGTCCTTGAGTACAGCGTGCCTTCCCCTTCCATTCAAATCGTTCCCATTCATGAAGGTCCGATTTAGATCTTAGTGGTTTGGCTGCTTCTCAGATCCTTATCTGTTCTATGTGCCACCCCCTCGCTCCACAAGGCAGATCAGTGATATTTCTCTTCTTACCCTCATTTTAGTCTTTTCATTTGCTGACTCAAATGCTGTGCACTTTAAAATACTCATATGTGGAAATTCTGAGGACCTCTGAAAATGTCCTTTTTTCCTGGTTCTAATAATAATTTTTAAAATAGCCCTAAGGAAACTATCCATGTAGTTTGGTCCAACTCCAGAAAGCAGGTTTACCAAGACTACTAGAAGTAATGCTTTGTGATTAGTCAAAGGCTTTGCAAGGAACCTGAGATTAGAGATCTAATCCACAGTCTTGAGGTTGGCATTCTCTATCAATTTACCCAAAGAATAAATCAATTTACAGGTCCTGAGCCAGGCCTCAGAGCTAAGAGGATGTAACTCTTTCACTCCTCTCTTTTTTTGAATCCTTCTGAAGACCCGTGCCTTATAAATTCTTGGTTCTTAGAGATAAACCTGCTTCCTTGCCAAGGGCAACAAGGAGGCCCAGAGAGAGAAAGGTACTTGGCTCAGGTATGGAACCTACAACCTGGTTCCAGTTCTGATAGTCTAAATATTATCCTATATTTCAAAATCCTTTTATTTATTTATTTATTTATTTATTTTTCTTGAGACAGAGCCTCAAGCTGTTGCCCTCGGTAGAGTGCCGTGACATCATAGCTTACAGCAGCCTCTAACTCCTGGGCTCAAGTGATTCTCCTGCCTCCGCCTCCCAAGTAGCTAGGACTACAGGCGCTGCCATAATGCCCAGCTATTTTTTTTTTTTTTTTTGGTTGCAGCCATCATTGTTGTTTGGTGGGCGCGGGCTGGATACGAACCCACCAGCTCAGTTGTATGCAGCTGGTGCCTTAGCCATTTGCACAGGCGCCGAGCCAAAATCCTTTTATTTTTACTAAAATAGGTTTACTAACAGAGTTCAGCTCAAGGTAGAGGGATGTGTTTGGAGAAAGAACTCACAATAGCCTTTGTGGTTTTTTCAGTTCGGTCTTTGGCAAGGTTAAAACCACAGCTGGGGCAGATCCGAGGTTTGTGCCGGTTGGTGTAGACGTAGCTACAAGAGGGATTCTTGCACTTTCCCCGGCCTCTTGATGTAGCCAGGCCCAAATCCTAAAAAAACAAGACCAGTGTTCAACTGTACAAAAGTTACACCTGTACAGAGTCCAGAGCCAAGATGAGCAGCTGCCAAAAAGTCAGAAAAGAGAGTGGCAATTGCAGACCAGACTGATTTCTAAACAGTCTCTAAGCAACATCCCTTTTCTGCAGTTAACCCTTTTCAATTTAATACAAGCTATATAATTTCAGCAAACCTAGTCCTTTCCTATCTGTAAAATAATTCCTGACTCTTCAATGGTCAGGAATTCAAACACCTTCAGGGTGCAAAGTAGCTGACAAAATTAAGCAGGTCTATTTGAACAAGGAGTGCTAGATACTGTAGTGAACTAAAGATTTCAAGCCCTGCCTAGAGAAAAACTGACTTCTGAACTATTTAAGGTCAACACTCTAGCATCTAAGCATCTAAGTTCCTATGATAAATTACTATCTAATCAACCAGATACAGGGCCTGGGAAGTTCCCACAACATGGTATATCTAGTGATCTCTTGTAACCAAAAGGAGTGGAGAGAGAGAAAATGTAGGGCATGGAGACAGCAGTGATTATAATTAGGTCACTGGAAAAAGAAACCTGAGGAAATAAATCCCCAGGATAAGAGGTACATCCTCTTTAAGGATCAGGCCAGGCTAGGCATTACTGACCTACTCTACTATGCTATCTTGTTCACTACCCTACTATGCTATCTTGTTCACTATTGAATCCCCCCCACAAAGCCTGGCACATGACAGGTACTCTATATTTTTTGAATGCATAAATGAACCTTCCTAAATCTGTCTGCCATTATGAGATCAAATTTTTTTAAAAATCTAGCTGCTCTCCCCAAATCTGTTCATCTTAATCAAATCAGCCAGAGAAGCTGCCAAAACATAGCTGGCTAGTTGATCATTTAAAGATCAACAGAATTAGAGAGGATGTGACAGAAGCTCCTCAAATATCCAAACCAATGCTACATTTCATAGCTGATGAAAGGGAAGATCAGAGAAGGCAAGAGCCCTGCACAGGGGCATACAGCATGCTGGTGGAAAAGCCCAAGCCTATTTTTGAACTTCTGCTGTCTAGCATTTAAATTCCATTGCTCCATGCCGCTTACCCTGCAAAAGGGTGATTCTCAAAGTCACATCATTCATTGACTGTGATATTAATGTGTGTTATATTAAAAATAAAAGGGGGGTATGAAAATCCTTGGGGGAAATGCTAGGCTAAACAAAATAAGTTGCTTTACTAAAGCACTTCTTTCTCCAAACATTTAATATACTAGTGTTACTAGCATAATACCTCATGCCTGTAATCTCAGTTGAAACTGATGCATAAGGATTACTAGAACCCAGGAATTCAAGATCAGCCTAAGAAACACAGCAAGATCCTGTCTCTAAAAATCCCCAAACATCAAAAAGAAAACAAAATAAAACATTAACACTGAATGTAACTCTGTTTTAGGGAAGAAAATGCAACATTGTCTAAACTTATCCTTGAAATACCCTTTCCAGGTCAAAATGTTCAAAATGTTGAATGTTAAATCTGGACTGAATTTTCATTTCTGACACTCACAATAAAAATATACTAATCTTAGCTGGCCAATACTTTACAGAGCTCATCTGGAAAAAGAAAAAAACCTAAACAACCTAGAAGATTTGCCCAATAGTTATCCTTTGTATCAGGTATGGGATCTTCAGTATCAACAATCTATACTTGACCCAACTCTCACACCCAGCTACCTCTACTCTCCTCTCAGCCTTCTACTCACTCTCAACCACAAAATCAAAACCACCTCCTTGTCAACCCATCACCTAGCTGCACACTTACCAGTGTGACAGTGCAGCTGTACTTATATGGAGGAAACATGTCAGGCTTGACCTCTACAACTTTCACCTGAGGTGTCTTGTTGGATGGGCCACTTAGTAGCTGTGGATCAGAACAAGTTATTTAGTGCTTTTTAGTTAGTGATTTTTCAGCCAAACTTTTCAGGTCCTGTGTCCTGATGCAACTTGAGAAAAGAGTTTCCTGGGCAATTTGTAATGCTATGCTCTAAATAAGCCCTCTGGACTGCCAGTTGGCAGTGATCAACCCACCAAAGTCTAAGTGTCCTTAAGTCTAGGACTTACCACACCCTTCTGTCAGCTTCTAATTCTGTGTATTCAAAATACCATGAATCATATTTAAAACTATCAAATGATAAAAGCACAAGTTGTACATACAAATACACAATTGAATAATGCTAGCATTGAAAGAAGTCTGAAAGACTATTCACTGAAATGATACAAGGTGAGGAGGGTTATGGTTGTTTCTCTCCCTTTACCACTATCTATAAAATTTTCAAATGTTTTATAAGGAATGTATATATTACTGACATAATTAAAAAAGAAAGAGAAGAGGCCAGGCACAGTGGCTCACACCTATAATCCTAGCATTCTGGGAGGCTGAGGTGAGAGGATCCCTAGAGCTCAGAAGTTTGAGGCTAAACTGAGCTCAATGAGACCTGTCTCCACTAAAAACAAAAAAATTATCTAGGCATTATGGTAAGTACCTATAGTACCAGTTATGCAAGAGACTGAGGCAGGAGGATTGCTTGAACCTATGTGTTTAAAGTTGCTGAATAACATGGCACTTTAGCATGGGCAAAAGATTAAGATTCTGTCTTACAAAAAAAAGAGGCTGGATAATGAAAAGTTCGATACTTGAAGAAAAAAAGAAAGGAGAAAAGAGACAAAAAGAGAAGAAAGAAGAGAGGGGAGGGGAGGTAAAAAGAGCCAGGTTTAATAGCTCAGGTCTCTAATCCAAGGCAGGAGGATAGCTTAAGGACAGGAATCTAAAACCAGCCTCAGCAACATAGCAAGACCCTCTCTCTACAAAATACAACAAAAAATTAGCTGGGCAGCATATGCCTATGGTCCCAGCTACACAGGAGGCTAAGGCAAAAGGTTTGCTTGAGTCTAGGAGTTCAAGGTTATAGTTAGCTAACTATCCCACCACTGCACTGCAGCCTAGACAACACAGCAAGACCCTTTCTCTAAATTTCTCAAATAAAATTTCTTTGAGACAATCTATTCTATTGTTTCAGGCTAGCGTGCTATAAAATCATAGCTCACAGCAACCTCTAACTCCTGGGTTCAAGCAATCCCCCTGCTTCAGCTTCCTGAGTAGCTAGGACTACAGGTACCCTTCACGACACCTGGCTAATTTTTCTATTTTAAGTAGAGATGGGGTCTTGTTCTTGCTCAGGCTGGTCTTGAGCTCAAACAATCCTCCCTCCTCTGCCTCCCAGAGTGCTAGGATTTTTTTTTTTTTCCAGAGTGCTAGGATTATAAGCTCACTGTGCTGTGAGCCACTGAACACAGTCTAAATAAATTTTTAAAAATTTAAAAAGAAGGAAAGAGTGTATTATAAATTTAAACTATTCTATAATAGTAAATTTAAGTTGGTTTCAAAACGTAAGATTTCATGTACCTGTTAATTCGTGTAGACTTGCAAAAGAGGTATGGCTTTTAACAAATACCCAATGTTACCAATCAAAAGGAAAATATTACTGAGAAGACTTGGGGTTTACCAACTGACAGAGTGCACATGAAGGGAATCTAGGGGCTAGACATCTATAAAATCAAAGAAGCTGACTATACCAAAGAATACACATAACACCCAAAGCTGCTACCACATCTGGGTGGCAAACAAAACTGCTCTCAAAGTAAAAGCCAGTTGGTATTCTTGGCAGGGCAAATTTAGAACTGCCAAAGAAAAGAAATTACCTGACAAAAAACACATGGCAAAGGATATAGCAAATCGATTTTCCTAACCCAACTTGTTTTAAGTAGGAAAGTTTTCAAACTATGGGCCACCATCAACAGACTGATCATGAAATTAGTTTAATAGGGTGAAACCAGCATTTTGCAAATAAAAAATGAGAAATACCAAAGTAACTACATATAAGGGTACAACTCCATTAAATTTTTAATATGTACTGTTTACTGGGCTGTGATATAAAAATGTGCTTGTAATAGGGTTATGGTCAAAAAAAGTTTGATAATGTTGACATAGGGAATTTTAATACTAATTACTCCTTTTAATACTAATTACGCTTAGACACATAGTGGGGAAAAGCTCAAACAAAATCTTAAAAGTAAATGTGCTTGAACACATGGAATTTTAGTACCTAGAAAATCTTTAACAGCTACCTTGTTAAATCAAATGAAAAGTATAGGCCATGGACTGGTAAATGGAGTAAGAACCACATTTTTGGTTTAAAAAATTGTATTAAGGCTCAGCACCTGTGACTCAGCAGCTAGGGCACCACATACACTGGACCTGGTGGGTTCATATCCAGCCCAGGCCTGCTAAACAACAATGACAATTACAACCAAAAAACAGCCAGGCGTTGTGGCGGGCGTCTATAGTCCCAGCTACTCGGGAGACTGAGGTAAGGGATTTGCCTAAGCCCAAGAGCTGGAGGTTGTGGTACGGCACTCTACTGAGGGCGACAAACAATGGCAAAAAAAAGAAAACAGTCAGATCTCCCAACAGCTCCCCATCTTGGTCTTACCTTCACCTCTCCAGTGCTGGATGGCTGTTGAATAGGCTGGCCCAGCTGCTTCAGCGTGCTTGGCTTTAGGCCACAAGTCCTCACAGAGGAAGTCTTATCTAAGAGAACCAGCAGCCAAACTGGTGATTTAAGTGCATTTGGAATCTCCCCAAATCTCTCATTTCCATTCTCAATCCCCATTCCTACCCCCAACCCAGCAGGCAGCCCCTCCTCCCAGGTCTATCCCAGCCCTTACCACTCAGGGAAAAGGCCTGCCTAGCCCTGGGCAGTGCCATGCTGTTGCCTCGCCCCACATTAACTGGAGCTGGCAGAATTGCTCTCATGGGTCTTGCTGCAGCCAGTAATGAGGGCTTGCCCCGTGCTCTGCCTTTAATCTCTGAAGCTCTGGGCCCAGAGGTGAGCAGGTCAACTCTGAAAAAAATAAGAAGGAAAATCTCAAAATTCTAGACCAAGGGAAGAAGACCAAAGCGCAATCTCCAAATAGCACTTTATCAGAAAATAATAAAGTGGTAAACTATCAAGCTTCAGACAGATTGAGTTGAAATTCAATCATTAAATAGCTGTGTGGCGTTGGGCCCTATTAATATTAAGTTCTAATTTGTAAAACGAGTTCATTACAAAGATATGAAATTGTAAAACAGTGCTTACCGTGTGTAGTTATAAAAACAAAAGCTATTGTAGTTATAACATCTAATCTGTCTCTAATTACAGCAAGCACTTCAAGTGTATTGGCTTCCCATATGAGGGCAGCTTAGAGACCCTGGAGAACAAAGTCCATGTTTTCTTCATTGTTGAAACCTCAATATAATATTACGCAGCCTTAAAGAAAGATGGAGACTTTACCTCTTTCATGTTTACATGGATAGAGCTGGAACATATTCTTCTTAGCAAAGTATCTCAAAAATGGAAGAAAAAGTATCCAATATACTCAGCCCTACTATGAAGCTAATTTATAGCTGTCATATGAATGGTATAACCCAACTATAACACAAGAATATAGGGAAAGGGGCAAGGGTAGGGAGGGGAGAAGGGAGGTTGGGGCGGAGGGAGGGTAATTGGTGGGGCCACACCTAC
>CAUYON010084523.1:0-71982 GCA_963573935.1 Arctocebus calabarensis
AAATAATTTTTTGTAAGAGAATGGGCTGCTGTGAGACTTATTCAGTGTGGTTTCCTGTCCCTGAATACCATCTCTCTCCCTGTGTGCATTCCAACAATCTCACTGAAATGGCAGAACTGTCCCCCTTCATATAATAACGGAGAAATTGCCAGGAAGGCTATGTTAATCAGTTTGATGAAAATAGTTAAGATTGTATATGAAACCAGCACATTGTACCCCTTGATTACACTATTGTACACAGCTATGATTTAATGATAAAGATAAAAAATTAAAAATTAAAAAAATAAAATAAAATAAGGTAGAGATGAGGCTAACATTTTGGGAAAGGAGCATCTTCTTGTTTCTTTCGAAAATACTTTTAGATGAGCATCTCTGGCCAGCAGGTCATTCTGCCATGATGGAATATGGTAGCCTCTTGATGATACACACAGGCAAGAAGACAATGAAAAGAAATCTTTCATACTGGAAGCATGTCAAAGAAGCCATAAATGAATGAAATGATGTGAAATATCCATCTTTTTCCCCAACTCTTCATGATAACATGGACTATTACCAACTCTTCACTAGGACTTTGGGGCTCCTAATAATCATATAGCTTGTGCTACTTAATCTGAATGAGTTGAATGTGGCATGCTCATACCTTCTTAGCACCCCTCACTCAGCTGACAAAGCTTTAACTCCTTTTTACATAACCGTAAAACGTCCCTCTCCAAACCTTCCTTGGTGAAACATAAATTGATCACTTGTTGAACATGACATCTTTCAGTCATAATAGCATTTATCTCCACATGCTCAAGAATATGTGTTTACATGACAGCATGTATCGATGGACAACAACTTATTCTAGTAAACAGCAGGGTTGAAGGAACTCAATGAGATATTCTGAACTCAGAGTAAACGAGTAGGGTAAAAGAAAGCTATTAGAGTTTGTTGAATTAGAGATGCACACGTCACAGGATTGGCAAGGAATAATATAGCCAAATGAAACAGGGCCATTGGCTGAGCACATGAAATACCCTATGACCTAGAAGTTCTATTCTTAGGTATATATTATATCAAGCAGAAAGGCATATATATATTCATTAAAAGACATATGTAAGGGTATTATTAGCAGCATTGTTATCTAATAACCCCAAATTAGAAATGTCCCTCAGTGGTAGAATCAATAAATTGTGGTATATTCACACAATGGCTACTACATATCAATGAGAATAAATGATCTACAACTACACATGACAACTTGGATGAATCTCAAAAGAATTCTGAGTGAAAGAAGAAAGAAAAACATAGTTCATGCTTTACAATTACACTTATACAACATTCCAAATGAAGTCATACTATTCTATGGCATTAGAGATTAGAATAGTGGTTATCCTTTGGGTTTATATCTCGAAGGTAGCGTGGGGGGCTTCTGGGATATGGGTAATGTTCTGTTTCTTTAACTCGATCCTGCTTCTAATTCTCTATTGGTATGTAATTACCTCAAAACTTAATAGCTTAAAACAAGAAACATGCATTATCTCATGTTTCCTATGGATCAGGAAACTGGGTTCAGCTTATCTGGGTGCCTTTGGCTCAAGATCTCTCACAAGGCAGCAATCAAGTTATTGCTGGGGGTATGGTCTCATCTGAGGCTCAACTGGGAGAAGGGATTTGCTTCTATACTCACTCATACATTCAATTTCTCAGAGGCTATTGGACTGAGGACATCTTTGAGACAGTCTCAATCTTTTGCCCTGTGTAGAGTACTGTGGTGTCATAGCTCACAGAAACCTCAAACTCTTGGGCTAGAGCAATCCTCCTGCCTCAGCCTCCCAAATAGTTGGGACTACAGGCACGTACCACCATGACCAGCTAATTTCTCTATTTTTAGTAGTCATGGAGTCTCACTCTTCCTCAGGCTAGTCTTGAACTCCTGAGCTCGGGTAATCTACTGACCTCAGCCTCCCAAAGTGCTAGATTACAGGCATGAGCCCCTGCTCCTGGCCAAGGGCCTCAGTTTCTTAATGACTGCTGGCCAGGACCTCCCTTGATTCCTTGTTATATTGGCCTCTTCAAAGGGCAACTCACAACTTGGTATTTGGTTTCCCTCAGACCAAGTTAGCAAGAGTGTAAGGAGTTAGCATACAATATGGAAGACGAGGTTTGGGGAGTTTTTTAAACTAACTTTGGACATGATATCCTATTTATTAGAAATTAATCAGTAAGTGTGGCCCGCACTCAAGGGGAGGGGATATACATGGTACGAGATGCAAAGGGTGATCATTGGAACCATCTTGGTGGCTGACTATTGCATGTGTGTTTAATATGTAAAATCTAACAAGCTGTACACTCAAGACATGTGTTTTTCTGTATTGTGTACTTGGAAAGTATGGTTGAATGATTAACAGGATCTCAGGACCTCACAAAAGAGACCTGCAGCCTTCAAACAGACTTTACCAAACTAGAGGTTCTGAAATTGAAAAAGTCTGGCCTCTAGAAACATAACACTTTTTTCTAGCCCACCTCTGCCAAGCTGGGCAAATTGTGACTTTTCTCAGTCTTTGCCCCTCTCCTCAGTATACCATCACAGTAGATACCTATGGTCACCACTACCTCTGAAAATCTATGAATCCTAAAAGATTGACAGGTTCTTTCCAATTGGATGAGCATGAGGCCCGGTGTTTTTGTCATGGAAAGACAAAGTATACTGCCATGATAGAGTCAAGTCCTGGGCTTCCTGTGACCAATCCTATAGCCATTTTTTTGTTGTTGAGACACAGTCTCACTATGTTGCCCTCAGTAGAGTGCTGTGCCATCACAGCTCACAGCAACCTCAAACTCTTGGGCTTAAGCTGGGACTCCAGGCACCCGCCACAACACCCGGCTATTTTTTGGTTGTAGTTGTCATCGTTTGGCAGGCCTGGGCTGGGCTCGAACCCGCCAGCTCCAGAGGATGTGGCTGGTGTCCTAGGCGCTGAGCTACAGGTGCCAACCTATTGTCATATTTAGTCAAAGCAGGAAAGCTTCTGAGATGGTGAAGAAGGTAAGGCGTATTATTTTAAACCACCCTACAGTAATGATACATGTTAAAATGGGAACAGAACACGAAGGTTCCTTGGGCAAACATCAGAACAATTGCCATGGGCCAAAATCATAAATATGCTATACATTGTCCTCGATTTCAGGGTTGACCCATTTCTAGCCACTTGCTTATCTTTACTCTTATGGGTCTGTGCTGGGGACTGTGAACATGCATAGAGAGGAAAGAAGGGACTAAACCAGGGAAGTCTTGTCCTAGGTGATTAGAATAAAATAACAATTCTAAAAAGGCTTGAGAAATGTTAGTAAAGGAGCTGCCAGTTAAAACTCTATTTCTCACTCTAAAAGAAGCCTTCTGGTTTCTTCTCAACAAGTACCCCATTTTTCTCTGTCATTTGATCTAAACCATGGCTGGATCACTTACCAATGGAGCACCCAATGCCTTGACCCACTTTCTCTTGGTGTCTGTCTCATTCATCCATGGAAATGCGTTTAAGGAAAATATCTACCCTAGTTTTTTCAGTATTTTTTGTACTTTGAGTTTATTATGTCAGTTTCCTTTCAATGGTATTTTGTAAGAATGGCTCTTAAGAATCACCTACAGGGCCTGCTGAAGAACTTCTACTTAATTTCTCAGCTGTTGGTAATAATTACCTCCTTGCCTGCATTGCTGTCTCAGCCCTTACTGGACTCTTGCTTTCACTCTGCCCTCCTGCCATCCTTTCCCACCTTAGTGGCCAGAGTGACCTTTTAAAAACTTGTATTTTGACATTCCTCTTCTCCAAATTCACAGGGAAAACCTGACTGTCTAAATGGCCTGTCAGGTTCTTCTGACCTCTAATCCTTAGAAATCTTCCTTACTCCATAGCAGACCCACAGGACTCCTAGTTCTTCCTCAGACGTCCGTGGCAGGTTCCACCTTAGGGGCTTTGCACTGGCAACCCCTGTGCCTGTAAAGGTCTTCCCCTAGACAGCTACACGTTGTCTATGGATGGTTGCTCAGATGTCACCTCTTAATGAGACTTAACCTATCCACCCTTTTCAAAATGGCACAGCAGCCCAACACTTGCAATGCTCCCTTTTCCTCCACGTCATCAGCATGCTATATTTTACATACATAGTACGTTTGTTATCTATTTTTTATTGAATGCCTTCCCTCTATAGAAGGTGAACTCTGCCAGGTCTGATCATCTGAGGTAGCTCAGGGTTTCTCAATCTCAGCATTATTTTGTGCTAGGTAATTCTGTGCTGTGGAGAGTGCCTTGTAGAATCTTTAGCAGCATCCCTAGGCTCTACTTATTAGCAGTTCTAGGTGCAACAATCATTAAGTGTCTCTAGACATTGCCAAGTGCCCCCTGAAGGGTAAAATCACTCCTCATGGAGAGATCACTAATGTATCCCAAATGCCAGGCCCCAGGTGGATGCTCAGTAAGTATGTCCTGAAGAAATGAATGGAGGAAGAACTATCTAATATTACACATGTGTATAATTTAACCTTCACCTTGTAAGATCTTGCTGCCTTTCATCAATCTTAAATATAAGGACCACTTTCATCCATTAGTCAAATAAGTAGTTCAAAGGACAAAGACAACATTCATTGGGCAAACAATGAATTAATGGACCCAAAATTAGGTCAAACCAAAACAGATATAGTTGCAAATAAAACACTTTTAGCTTAGGTTACATTGTTTGCATTTGTTTAGCTGCACGTGTCTCTGTTTTGGTTTTCCAAATTCAGAGTGCCAAATCTGAAATTTTATTGCAAAGGTTTACAAAGTAGAGTAAAATCAAAAGTTTGTAATGATACAATTTTATCAAGATGCTAATTTTTATAATTGTATCAATTACATGGATTTTAACCATAACAACCTAATATTCCTCACAAAGAAAATTAATCCTTTCTCTGCCAAATTTAGATATATATACCACAATGTAATACCAATTGTACCCTCCAAATTATCCCTTATAGTGAAGCATTTTTATTTCTACACGTTGATTGGTTCTGCTTCTCCCCTAAGTTTATTCTTTTCCCTTCCACCTCAATCTTCAAAAGTCTGTAGTTGCCAGGCACAGTGGCTCACGTCTTTAATCCTAGAACTCTGGGAAGGTAAGGCCAGGGGATTGCCCGAGCTCAGGAGTTCAAGACCTGAGGAAGAGTGAGACGCTATCTCTAAAAATAGTTGGGTGTTGTGACAAATCCTAGCCACTTGGGAGGCTGAGACAAGAGAATCACTTGAGCCCAAGAGTTCAAGGTTTCTAGGAGCTGTAACACCAGGGCACTCTACCCAGGGTGACAAAGTGAGACTCTGTCTCCAAAAAAAAAAAAAAGTCCATAATTAACACTACAAATGTGCTAATCACACTCCTAGCAGTAAGAGCATCCTTTCCCATACGTCAGCATGTTTATATAAGACAGTTGTTTTATTTGTTTTGATGCAGGTTGCAGCATAGTGGGGAGCCATCAGCTTGGATACTTCCCTTCCTTGATAATGGAGATATGTTCAATTTTAAAGCCATTTGCACCCCCTTGAGTGCCTATTTTAAAAATATAGTTTTCAAACTTTTATGGAAAGATGGTGTTGTAGTTATCTATTGCTGCCTAACGTATGCAATAGCTTAATAAAATAACTATCTCTTATGGTTTTGTGAGTAGACTGAATTCATCCAGATGGTAATCATTGGAGTCTCCCATGTAGCTTCAGTTATATGGCAGCCATGACTAGAGCCACTCAAAGGTTTAATTGGGCTAGACATCCAAGATGGCTCCTTCAGTCATATGTTGTTGTGGGACTTGGACAGCTGACATATCTTGGACAGCCAGGCATCCCTCTCTCCCCATCTCCACACTGCTCCATAGCTAGCTTTTGCATAACATGGTGGTCCACGGGTTGTTGGATTTCTTACATAGTAGCTGGCTTCCCTCAAAGTGAGCATTGCAAGATATCCATGAGGTCCACATGTCATGCAGTGCCACTTCTACAATATCCTATTTGTCAAAACTGAATCACAGGGAAAGTCCAGATTCAAAGGGAGGAGACTACATGAAGGTATGAATACAAGGAAGAATGGTTAATTGAGAGCCATCTTTGAAGCCTTCATTCTGCAGATGGGAAAAGATGAGTGACATGATTACCCACGTTTTAGGATAAAGACATATTGCTTAATAATATCTTTTCTTAAATTCTCTTTCCTTTCTGTTTGACTATTAAACTGGCGGCCTTTTCGATCAGCCATATAACCCCTCACTCAAGAGTAAAATGGTAGTGGGAGAGACATTGTCTGTAGAATTGGTAGAAGCTAAGCCAATGTTATGGGACAGGTGGACTCTTTAATCCGTTCCTTTGTGTCTCTGTTGCCCTGATGACCCTGGTGGCTTCATTATGCCTCTTTTCTTCCATAGCACCCCCTGAGCATAATTTACAGACAACAAATTAGCCTTTTCCTCTTCTTTGTAAGCTTCATCAGCAATGGGCAAAGTGTAAATGCTTCATATAGTCTGTGACAGAGTACCCTTAACCATAATGTGTTGACCTTTTCTGAATGCTTGGTCATCTGGACATTTCCATTCCCTGCAGCTAATGGCTTCAGTACTGTTAGGGATTGATTCAGTGCATAATTATAATCTCTATTCAGAGTGTTGCAAAGGTCAACTAGATGAAGCATTAAGCCCCCATTCCAAATGTAGTCTTGTGACAACTTTTCTGAAAAAGCTGCTTCCCTTCAGTTTTGCAAACAACCAACTAGGCTGACACTACATTATGACTGGTTATCAAATCAGAAAAATCTTAGTGTTCTTTTCTCATCTCTTGGGTTCAGATGGGAAGAGAAAATGGAAGTCAATGAAGTGGTTTTATCACAATGTACCCTAGGATTGAGGAAAGGCCCTTCTGAGTCATGAGTCATTGGAGAACTGCTGCTACTCAGTTCTTATTCCCATCAACAGTAGCTTCCCACAAGCAGAGAATTTAAGAGCTGGGATAGAAGCACTAGCTTGCAGAAAAGAGTAGTTTTTAATCTCTATTCGGAACTCTCAAGTGCAGGAAGAAGAGAGTCCTGTGTGCATGCATTTATCCTGAGAGTTCAATGCACTTTCACCAGGCCTTACCCCTTTCTTTCCAAATAAAAATGCTGCACATTGGCTCGGCACCTGTGGCTCAAGCAGCTAAGAGGCCAGTCACATACACCTGAGCTGATGAGTTCAAATCCAGCCCGGGCCCACCAAACAATGAATCGGCTGCAACCAAAAACTGGCTGGGCATTGTGGCAGGCGTCTGTAGTCCCAGCTACTTGGGAGGTGGAGGTAGGAGACTTGCTGGAGCCCAGGAGTTGGAGGTTGCTGTGAGCTGTGATGCCACAACACTCTACCCAGGGCAACAGCTTGAGGCTCTGTCTCAAAAAAAAAAAAAAATCTGCACATCAATCCATGGAGTTGAAGTTATAATATCATTTTGTGGTTTACAAAAGTCTTTCATATACAGCCCTAAATTACTTCTTCATTTGCCTTCAAAAGCCTAACTTTTCAGCTTTCACAGATTGATTACTTACTTCTACTTTTGAAGTTTAAAATCATGTAGTTTAACTTGTTTGGACTTAATGTGTTTAAAACAAGACTCTTGAATTTTGACATAAAATACCCTCCTATATATTTTCATTATTTGTTTTTTTTGTTTGTTTGTTTTCCCAGTCTCTGAGCAATCTCAAGGCCCTTCCTAAGTCTGTTAAATTAGTATCGATCTTTGAATTGATTCAGGGATCTCTACATTTGGTCTAAAAGGGAAATATACAATAGCGCATGCCAATATGATTATATATTGCAATTTTAAAATGGCATAAATATAAAATGAGAAAAGCAGTTAAAGAAAGGTGCTAAACTATGCTACCGTAAGAAATAGAGAACACCAGCGTTAGCTTCATTGTTCAGAGGGATTTTAATACTGAAACACTACCTCATTCAGATCTGGGGTACTCATATAGCTTTGCTTACTGCAATATACTTACATGCAATGAAATTATAAAATGTGATGTGATGCTAAAGTACATCTTACAACCACTGATGCCGAGTCTCTCAAACATGTTTCAAGGGACTCTCCATCAAAAGAGATAAGACCCAGGTCTGGTGACATACTAGGGAGGCTGAGATGGGAGGACTTCTTGAACCTAAAAGTTCAAGGCCAGGCTGGCAAGACCTGTCTTAAATTTTTTTTTCTTTTTATAAAAAGGATAAGAAGAGACTTTTGCCAGAGAATTATAAAGAGAGAAATTGAGGGTGGCGCCAGTGGCTCAGCGAGTAGGGCACTAACCCCATATACTGAGGGTGGTGGGTTCAAACCCGGTCCCTGCCAAACTGCAACAACAAAAAACTAGCCAAGCATTGTGGTGGGTGCCTGTAGTCCCAGCTACTCGGGAGGCTGAGGCAAGAGAATCACCCAAACCCAGGAGTTGGAGGTTGCTGTGAACTGTGTGACACACAGCACTCTACTAAGGGCGATAGAGTGAGAATCTGTGTCTACAATAAAAAAAAGGGGGGGAATTGAAGGCAAATTTGACAGGAGCAGTTTAGACTACATTATCCCTCAGAGATCAGCCTGTGATTTAGGGATTAAAATAATGTTTTTAACAAACTCAACCAGTTAAAAAATATTGATATTGCAATTTTAAATTAGTCTTCAAAAGTAGAAAATTTACATGGAATTTATTATGAACTGATTCTTTTCTAAGTATGCTTCTATTTTTAAAGATCTCTAGCTGTTTTAGGTCTTTCTAAAAAGATGTTCCCTAAACACTGAGCTATGGCATCTTTTGTTCTTCATTCTAATCGTTCTATTAAGGCTACTTGAAAATGACTTAGGTCTTTTTTTTCTTCCTTAGGATCTTAGGGTTAATAATTCTAAGGAAGCAAAAACATTGTGGATTTAATTTTTCTTATCTTGCAGATTATAATAAAATAAGTATAATGAGGGGAAAAAAACAGAAGAAAAGCATGTCTCTAGTTTTGATGATAAATAACATATTGGAATATTTTACTTAAATTCAGATAACTTCATTTATTCATTAAACAGTAAGATTAATGTTAGCCTAGGTTATTAGCCAGGTGTCATGGTGGTACCTGTGGTCTCAGCTACTCAGGAGGCTGAGGCAGGAGGACTGCTTGAGCCCAGGAATTTGAGGTTGCTATGAGCTAAGCTGACACTATGGCACTCTAGCATGGGCAAATGAGTGATATTCTGTCTCAAAAAACAAAAAAAAAAGTTAATCTAGAGTATGTTTCTTGAAATTGACAGAGCACTACCACAAGGCACAAGTACTTCAAAGATAATGGACATATTTTGAAAATCAGTTCCTATTTTCAAATTAACAAGGTATGCTGAGCAATGCTTCTTCCTCAGTTTCTTGACAGAAAAATAATATTCTGTGTTGGGGACATCATGGGTAGAAATGACTTTTGAGATACTTATAGATAACTAGGTCATAAGTCTCCCTTTATTAGTATAACAGAATATAAGATGGAACCCAATGATTGCTGTCCCCTTTTATTTGTAGTCTTGTGTATTTCTCTCCCCTTTAGTATAGATGAAACCTTCCAAACAATAAAATATGGTTCACTTTCCATAAGTGAACAAATGATTATGCCACTGAGCATTGCTCTAGAGAAATTTAGCATTTTTCCCACAGCCTTATGGGGTCCTACCCATTCTCCCTCCCTCCCCACTACCTCATGTTTTTGCTCTGATACTCCCCCCATTCTTGTGTTTACCTTTTTATTGTTTCTTCTCAAGGCTCTATTCCTCTCTTAGTCAATGATTCTTTGAACTCAAAAAGTATGATCCATTCAAGTCAGTTGAAATTAAGAGAAATTGGGAATTACTGTAGCAAGCAGATGTCAGAGGGTACACTCATAAAGTAACTATGTTCTTTTTCCCCGTTGCCCATTGCTAACAGCTCCCCAGAGCCAATTCTTCCTTAGCCCTCAACAAAATCTCAGGCAGGTCCCATAAATACGCAAACAGGTTCAGAAAACTTCTCCAGTCACTTGTATACTTAAAATCCCAGCAATTTCTAATTTACAGTTAAAATGTTATCGTAAAATTGTCCAAACTCCCAATTCCACAAAACTTCTTCCCTGCCCCTTTCAGGCCTGGGAAGCCTGCAGTAGATTATGGGACATTATCAATCTTTTCTCTAATTGTCCCAACATTCTGCTTTAACAGTAGCTCCTTCCAGATTGAAATGAGCGATAGGTAAAAAGCAGGGGAGATCTCACTTAATTGGCACCAGTATAATCCCGCTTTGGTTTCCTCTAGCGATGAAAGATAATTAAGGTTCACGCTTTCTCTCGTGGGTGGGGGATTTGAGGCTTCCTGTGTGCTACCCTCCTGCCCACAGCAGCACCATCAGCTCAAGTGTTCTGAGTCTTCATGGAGTCACAGTTGTAGCCCACCTCTCCTGTCCTCTTTGAGTGACCCTCTCTCCTGCCCTGTTGAGTTTTCACTTTCCCTACCCCATTCCCTACCACACAGTCCAGCCCAGCCAGAGCAAGTAGGGCAGCCACAAATTAGTACATTCTAGAAATGCAATTCTAGTGGCTTCTTCAAGGGAGCAAACTTGCAGCAGATCCCCTTCACCTTACCCATTAGAGAAATAAATCACAAAAGCAAGGTCATTAATTACAACCTAACGTAGAAAAAGTCAGCTAGTCTTCGACAAAATGGCAACTGACCTTTCTCCTACTCCTGATTTTTAAAAAAGGAACAAAGAAAGGAAGGCGGAAAAGCTATTATAACCCATAATATGATTTTCCCACAAGGGTATGAGTCCTTTGAAAGGCTTTGGTTACTTGGAGGAAATGAAATAAACCATTATACTACATTGTTCTGCTTTTAGCTATGAAGTGTTCCCTGTTGAGAGCGATATTTCCAATCAGTGCGTGTCTGAAATATATTATTACCAAGAGCTCACTAAGCCATGTAGTATAGGGAAGTGATGTTCGCCGGGATGCTGTTTTTACATAAGAAACCTACAGTGACATTTTTCTTTGGTGATCCCGACCCTAGGAAGACAATGATGTTTCACAAGTTGAGAGAATTTTTAAAAATCTCTTGCCCCAACAGAAAAAACTACAGAGAAAATTTTAAGCAACAAAGAAAAGGAGGCGAAAGGAAAGTCAGAAGGGGAGAATCAATTTTGCAAGCAGTGGAAAATGTAGAGACCGGTTGAGTTGATGTTTCTAAATCCGTTCTTCCCTACAGAATTTTATTTTAGGGCCCTGCTGTTTGGCAGCTCAGATAATATCACCCAATGTAAACCGCCTGGGAAGCTTTCAATTGGGCAGTTTGTTACACTTGGGAAACACTTGATTTTGGTTTTTTATGAGGTCTGAAAGCCCACTTCGGAGCTGTTTGATTTACTCTGCCCTGGGAGTCAAAGCAACATTTGCCAACGCATCATACATTTCATTTTGAAAGAAAATAGTCACTGCTTAGAGTCCAGGCTCTGTACAACTCATAGATGTTTGTTTTTCTCTCTTAACAGAAGCTGCAAAGAATCAATACTCCTGACTGTCATTCAGCCTTACCCTGTAAGTATTCTGTGAGTAAAAGTGCCACTGAATGATCTCAGCCTCGAGTCTCCTCTGCCCAATCCAGGAAGACCAGGAGGATGAATCACAGCAGAGAAAACTAACATGCATTCAGAACACAGGCTACGAAATCTTAATTAGTGCACTTTATACTCCATGGGAGCAAGCCAAGCCATTATTGAAAAGGAAACAAAGTAATGCATTTCCTAAATATCTTGAAAGGCCACCGGGGATTCAGTCCTATTCAACTTTCACATCTGGAAATCACACCAAACTCAAGACTCTTTTCTGGTTTCCAGCTTAAGAATCAGAAATTTTGTGGGAATATCGAATTCTAAGAGGTAGAAGCACAATTGTTATTCTTATCCTCATCTGAATAATCTGGCGAAGAACTGTATATTTTAACAAAGCCCCCTTTAAAGGTAGATATTAGAGGAAATATAGCTGTCAAGTGATTTCAACCACTCTGGTTAAGAAGGTGGAAAGTGATTTAAAAAATTGGACTGACTTCTGACTTCAGTTCCCATGATTTTTTTCAACCAACTTTATCAGGGTATAATTGGCCTACTGTAAAACTCACCCATTTTAACTATACAGTTCAATAGGTGGTCTTCATAAAATGAACTGAGGTGCACAGCCATTGCCACATTTCCATCACCCCAGTAAGATCCCTTGTTCCCGTTCACAGTTAATCCCTGTTCCCACCCTCTGTCCTAGGCAGCCACTAATTTACTTTCTATTCCATAGACTTGCCACTGTTTGTGAATTTCATACATTGTCAGTTGAACTAAAAAATATTGAGGCAAATTTCTTCAAATTTTTCCCAAAATGGTTACTGTCAGTCTGGCCTTCATATGGAGTGGCACAGATTCCAACCTGCTCAACTGTCTGTTTTCTTCACGGTAGAATTGGAACATTTCTACATCAATTAAAAGGCTCTCTGGCATTTGGCAATTTCCGTGTTCTGACCAAATTCTTTATGTTCCCCGTCCCAGAATTTTTCTCCTAAGCACTGGGGGGTCAGGCATTTTAGGTGGGAAATAGTACATATTCAGGATTCCAGTAAGACCACAAATAATGCCATCCGGGACATAACTATGTATATATTAAAGGCTCAGTTTAATCTTGACTGTTATTTTTTAGTTCCATTTCTTTGACAGAATTTACATATACACATTTAGACTTGACAACTAAAGGAGGCCCCAGGATGTAAGAGAACCAAAATTTGAGGTCTGCTTCTAGCACTGTGATGGGTGACACCTTAGCTGTTCAGAAACAGCTGAGGTCTCCTTATCCGTATGAGGAAGGATGAGATCGCATCTCATTCGAGGGCCTTCCCACGCCACCATCTCATGAATCTGTGATTCCTTCCATGTGCTTTGATAGAAAGTACAGCTGGGCTGTTTTTAGATAGTTTTAGTTAACTAAATTGTCATTCTCACCTACTTCTAATCCATCCACACTTTCTTGATTTGTTTGCAGTGGACAAAAAAAAATTGGTAAGGCCAACGTAAATGTCTATAATAAGTGTGTGCTCGAGCAACTATATATTCCTTTTGGAACTTCACATTGACATCATCTTGCCTGAATTCTCTCTCCCCACTTTTATAACCTATTAGAAATGCAAAAGAACCATTTGATTCCAACCAGGTTATTTTTGCAATGTTGAGTGCTGTTTCCCCCCCCATGCAGTAAACTTAGAGAGTTTTGCATTAAAGTTTAAGGTTGTATCTTATGCCTTTGCCTGCTCTTTTAGCCATTTAAGTCTGTGTAACTTGTTATTCATTTGAATATTCATTACTCTCCGTGAATCATGGGAGTTCTCTTGAACAGATAATCTGCAATTTTTTTAGGCGTTTGAGTGGCTGTCACTGTTGTGCTATATTAAAAGGCAACATTTGGCCACAACATTTAAGAGCAAGTGTTGCTTGTTCTTGTGGCCAACAGCTGCGCCTTTGCTTGGGGTCACTCTGCCCCCGCCTGCCCATTGTGGATAAATTCTCATCCTTCCCTCTCCTTTGAAAACACTTCTTTCTGAAATGACCACTGGATACTCTGGTCCCACCCCCTCCTCGGCCTAGCCAAATCGCTTCCTTTGACCTTTCACATTTTAACCTAAATTCTAAATGCTACCCCGGGGTTTTTCAACCTTGGTATCATTGACATTTGGCCTCTGTTGTGAGGACATCCTGCATTGTACAACGTTTAGCAGCATCATTGGCCTGGACCCATTAGATGCCAACAACACCCTCCCTCCAAGTTGTGACAAACCAAAAATGTCTCTAGACATTGCCAAATGTCCCTTCAGAGCAAAATTGCCCCTGTCCTTCCTGCACTGTTCCAGTCCAGAGTGGCTTTTCATCCTCTGAATTATGGAAGTTGATATAAAGGAATCAAAACCCCCAAAGTTACTTAAATAGATACACTGACATGGAGAGGAGAGCAGATGGAAGAAGTGACTGCAGTTTTTACTTATATTTTTATGTTTGGATTTTTCTACAAGCAAATTGCTTTTTGTTAAAAAAAAATTAATTGGCTTTCATTTATTTGCTAAACATCTTCTTGGCAATCAAGATTGACATGCAGAAACAGATGACCCACCAAATCAAAAGAAAGTTCATAAATTCTACATTTATGACAGATAATAAAAATTAGCATTTCAATTTCTTTTGTAACTTTCTGGCCAGCGCTTTTCACATTGCCCCAGTTCTGTATGCTACAGGCTAAGACGGACATAGAGCTAACATTTCCACCTTCCTGCCATAGCCCATGTGTGCCCAGGATGCCCAACGTGACCCAACCACAGAAATCAATCTCCAGTGAGGCCCAGATCAAGAGGACCCAGGACAATTTTGTCTTGGGATCCCTGACATTCTTTGATAAGAAATAATTCTTAACAGGTTGCTGCCTCATTTTGAGTATTATGGAGCCCCCTCCCCTCCCATCATTTTTACTTCTTGTGCAAAGTACAGAAGGAAATACATACCAAGAAAAGTATGGGTCAGCAGAAACCTTTTCCTTAGACACAACCAGCATGAATATTTTTTTTTTTTTTGAGACAGAGCCTCAAGCTGTCACCCTGGGTAGAGTGCTGTAGCATCACAGCTCACAGCAACCTCCAATTCCTGGTCTCAAGCAAGTCTCCTGCTTCCGTCTCCCAAGTAGCTGGGACTACAGGCGCCCGCCACAACGCCCGGCCATTTTTTGATTACAGCCGTCATTGTTGTTTGGCGGGCCTGGGCTGGATTCGAACTCGCCAGCTCAGGTATACATGGCTGGCGCCTTAGCCCGTTGAGCCACAGACGCTGAGCCCAGTATGAACATTTTGAACTATTTTTTGCCAGTCTTCTTTTTAATGCCATCATCAAGAGCATATTGTACATACAATTTTATTCTGTTTCTTTCACCAAATAGGATCATAAGCATTTATCTATGTTATCCAAAATCCCTTATATGCATCATTTCAATGGCTACAAAACATTACATTCAACCAAGATTGACTTACTCAATGCCCTATCATCAGGCTCTTCACACTGTCTTTAATGTTTTGCTGTTATAATTCTGCAAAGAACATCTTTATGTATAACTCTGTATTGGTAGTTAGTAGTATTTGCCCAGGATGGAGTTTTAGGAGAATTTCTGGGTTACCTGTGGATTTTGTTTGCTTCTAATAAACCATTTGCTTTCCATGTCCTGTTATCTTCTTTTTTAATTTTAGATCTTTTTTGGCCAGCTTCATCTTTCTTTCCTTTCACTCTGCCTTCCACAGTTTCCAAGTCCAGAACTTCTAAAACTTCCCAGCTAATCTTCCCTGAGACAGTATTCAAAAAGTCTCTACAACCTCCCTTCATACAAACCCAACTGGATAGGACATGGGTCAAGTCATTCTCAGTTCTGATGTCCCTGAGCTACCATCATGCCCATTTCCTTCCGTTATTTCTAGTCCAAAGAGCTGAGGAAACCACTTACCTGCCCCCACTTCCTAACTGCCTTTGCTGCATTTTATGTACCTGAGGGAGGCTACACACCTCCTCATGGAAACCCCAGTGGAGCAAATGCTGTCGGAGCCTAGATCATGCTCTCCTGACCTGGCTCATACTGAGACCTCTGGCCCACTTCCCAATGGAGATCACAGGGGCCTCTTCGCCTGGGCTCTTTCCAGCCCCAGGAGCTTGCACTTAGAGCAAGCCACAAGTGCTGCGGAGCGCTCACTCCCAGAGGGGCGGAGGTTTGTGTTCTCTTAGGCGATGGTCAGTCAAGTGTGGCCACAAGAAGGGACAGGAGAGGTGCAGGGTAAAAACATTTGTTGTACTCACAGGTCCTAGAGAGACTGCATGCCAAGGGCATGGGGAGGTGTCACCTAGGAGGGAGCCACGAAGGAGCAGACTCAACCAGTCAGGTGAGCAGCAGAGACAGCGAGCGAGCCCCCAGGGCAGGGGCCTTTGTCAAGGATCACATTGAAAGACACACCAAACAGGTGTGAGAGGATTTCACTGATGTGTCTAAATGTCACGAGGTCAAGGGAAGGTGGGAAGGGGAACTTATGGCAGAGGCCGGCCTGGTCACACTGCTGTGCCAGATCACCCGGCTGAGGTGCTCACTGCTTGTTTGTGGGGATAGGGAAGTAGCAGGAAAATATGAAGCTTTCAAATTTACAATACAAGCAGCCACTCCAGCGGTGACTGACAGGAGCTGGTGGATAAATATCCCAACTCCCTCTCTCCTCACACAGTAAAATTCTGAGGTCTTCTGTGTTTCCCAGAGTTCCCAGCAGGAGTGGGTTCCTGAGCTCCAGTTGCCTGTAGTGACCCAACAGGGAAGGCTTTGTTGGCTGCCTCTCTCCCTCCCCGACTCGCCTGCCTGGGACTCCTGGGAGCACCTCCCAAACCAGCTAGCTGCCTGTGACTCCCTGTCTCAGGTCTGCTGTTTGTTAAGCCAGCCCTCCCCAAATGTTCCCACCATGTCTGCCATGTAACTAGTAATGTAGAGCTATGAGAATTACAAGTTCAAGACCTTACACTTCAGTTTCAGAAGTTAGTCTTATTTATGGAATTTTTTCAAACTATGTTCCAGTAGCTTCTAAGAGCATCTAAAAGCATCAAGAACTTGCCACATTCTATTGTTGCCACTCAAGCAACAGCAAATTTGGAAAGAGGTACAGGGGTTGATTACGGGCCTAATTTTAAAATTAATTAACATCAGGAGAATCTGATTATTCTAAATGGTAATTATTTTGTCATTTCCACCACAGGGTATGAAGTGCTTATGATCAGCACCTACAGGTCGCTAAGAATTAATTCACCAGGCTTTTGAGTGGTGCACATTATATATATTTTTGAGCAGCAAAGAGATGTGGAAGTTAAAGCTATGGTCATGACTGGTTAGCGCTACCCCATGTGCCATGGGTAACTGCCACAAGCAGAACAAGCCATGACTTTGTTGTTTCTCATTAAGTAGCACTCAGACTTGGAGGGCTTATGTTTTTATTACCAAAAATTAATTTAAGGCTTAGCCCCCATAGCACAGTGGTTACGGAGCCAGCCACATACAATGAGGGTGGCAGGTTCGAACCAGGCCTGGGCCAGCTAAACTACTGCAACAAAAAACACCCGGGTGTTGTGGTGGGTGCCTGTAGTCCCAGCTACTTGAGAGACTGAGGCAAGAGAATCCCTTAAGCCCAAGAGTTTGAGGTTCCTGTAAGATGTGTCGCCACAGCACTCTACTGAGAGCGACATAGTGAGACTCTGTCTCAAAAGAAAAAAAAAATTGATTGAAAAAATATATGTCCAGCTGGGCACAGTGGCTCACACCTATAATCTTAGCACTCGGGGAGGCCAAGGCAGGTGGATTGCCTGAGCTTATGAGTTCAAGACCAGCCTGAGTCAGAGGGAGACCTCATCTCTGAAAATAGCTGGATTTTATGGTGGGCATCTATAGTCCCAACTACTTGGGAGGCTGAAGCAAGAGAATCACTTAACCCTAAGAGTTTGAGGTTGCTGTGAGCTGGAACGGCATGGCACTCTACAGAGGGCAACAAAGTGAGACTCTGTCTCAATAAATTAATTAAAATGAAATAAATAAAAAATAATATGTTCATTACATGAAATGGTCACAAACCCAGAATAAGAAAAATACACTTGTTATGGGTTATTACTTAGAAGTTTCTTCTGGGCTGGGTGTGGTGGCTCCCACCTGTAATACTAGTGCTTTGGGAGGCTGAGGGAGGACGATCACTTGAGGTAACATACCAGGGTGTCTCTAAAAAATAAATGAAAAAAGGAAGTTTCTCCCAAGTCTGTTGACTTCACATTTTATATAGAAAAATATTTACTTACAACC
The DNA here is from genome assembly GCA_963573935.1 of Arctocebus calabarensis. Classification (NCBI taxonomy): domain Eukaryota; kingdom Metazoa; phylum Chordata; class Mammalia; order Primates; family Lorisidae; genus Arctocebus; species Arctocebus calabarensis. The sequence goes on from CAUYON010084523.1 coordinate 17,936, forward strand.
TTGGCTATGTAGTTGCTCTTTCCTCCTAGATTACTATTTGTGTCATAAAGGCAGGGTAAGTGAACCCAGGGATGAAACTACAGGAAGTGGGCCTGCTGGAACTGGACAGAGAAGGGACGGGCAGCCCCAGCATGCCAAGTTCTATGATATGGGGCTATTTACTCTGGGGACAAATATTCCTACATACTTCCATGACCCCGAGAACATCGTTACTTCCTAAGATTATACCAAATGATGTGCAGCCAAAAAACTAAGTTCTATTAAATATGTGTTTTATTGAGGCAAGGAATTATGTAGAACATTTTAGAAAAATATGGTAAAATATTAAATTCAAAATTTGAGATACGCAGAAAACAAAATCTTAGTATCTGGCACACGGAACACGTGTGAAATACCTCCTTCCCGAACAGTGCTGGGGAAGTGGGGTGCTGCTGCATGGAAACATCTCACTAATTAGAAGTGTCTGTTCTGGGTGGCTTTATTACAGCCGCTTCACTTGAGCTCGACTCGTTGAGCCAATGTAAATACCGCCTGCTCAGACTCATTACGGGAGAAGAATGTTTTCCCTTCAGCAAAAAAATGACATATCGAAACCAAATGAATTCACCACTGTCTGATTTGCCCGTTGATCTTCACTAAACTTTACCTTTAATTACAAAAATACTGATGAGACCCTTGCTGAACTCTGCAGCCCGGCCCGAACCCCATGGGCAGAGCATGTTGAAAACTATTCTTTTTGGAGGAACAGCCGTTTGGAGTTCTTTTGAGGTTTTGCTTTGTTTTCTTAAGAGGGTAGCCATTCTCTTAAGACATTTTACATAAATGGATGAACTCAAGCTCTGGGGAACAAATTACCCAGCCATGTTTTCTAACACATGGCTCACAGCAAAGGATGAGATAGGTATGGAGAAGCACTTTAGGAAAAACAGGATTCCCCTGGTATTAAGGCAAAAACTCCACCCAGGAGTACACACATGCACAAGCACACACATTCGTTTTATCATATTTTTAAAATAGTGATTCTTTTTAATATAGCAAAATGTACATAACAAAATTTACCATTTTAAGAATTTAAAACATACAATTCTTGGCAGAAAGTTCATGCACAGCATTTTACAACCATTGCCACTGTTCTAGTTCCACAACTTTTTCATCAATCCAAAAGAAAACCCTAGGGCTCGGTGCCCATAGCTCAGTGGTTAGAACGCCAGCCACATACACCCAGGCTGGCAGATTCGAACCCAGCCCGGGCCTGCAAAAACAACAATGACAACTGCAACAAAAAGAGGGAGGGGGGAGAGAAAAGAAAATCCTTTATTGGTTAAGCAGTCACTCTTCATTCTCCCATCTTCCCCTATCCCAGCCCCTGAACTACTCATCCACTCTCTGTCCCTGTAGATTTGCCCTTTGGGGGCCTTTTATATAAATGGAATCATATAACAGGTGGCCTTCTGTGTCTGGCTTCTTTCTCTGAACATAATGTTTGCCAGGTCCATCCATGTGGTAGTATGATTCAGAACTTCATTCCTTTTTATAGTTAAATATTTTATTGAATGAATGGACCATATTTAATAGTTATCTATTCTATCCTGATGTTTTTTTGGTTTTTCATTTAAATAATCTCAAATATATTTGTATTTGACAAAGATGAAAACAATTTTGTTCATTTTATTTGACAACCAAAGTAGGGGCCAGGCACAGGGGCTCATGCCTGTAATCCTAGCAATCTGGGAGGCCAAGGTGGGTAGATTACCTGGGCTCAGGAGTTCAAGACCAGCCTAAGCAAAAGTGAGACCCCCATCTCTACTAAAAATAGAAAATCTAGCCAAGTGTTGTGGCAGGCACCTATAGTCCCAGATACTTGGGAGGCTGAGGCAAGAGAAGTTCTGGAGCTCAAAAATTTGAGGTTGCTGTGAGCTATAATGCCATGGCACTCTACCCAAGGGACAGGGTGAAACTCTGTCTCAAAAAAAAGAAGAAAAGAAAAGAAAACCAAAGTATGAGTCACCCTACTTGACTTTTGTGCCTTGAGATTAATACAATACATAGAAGGCTGGGCCTCTGTGTTGATTCTAGAATCAGTTATTAGACTTCTTTATGCAACAGCCTCAGTGTCTTAGGACTATATACCATGGAAAACATTGGTTTCAACCACAGGCAATTGCCAAGGTGTGGCTGTTTTAGTCCATACAATAGCAATTGTATGATTGAAACTAATATTTACTTCTACATTGGGCTCAATAGGGAATGTAGCTTTTTAAAAATAACAAATGATGCTTGGTTCATAGTGGACATCTATTAGATGTGAGTTCCTTTACCCTTATGTTTCAATAAAATTATGCAATAAGGATAACCGTCAGATGAAGTAACTTTACCAAGATCATGTGGCAAAGGATGCCTCTGGAGCCTAGTACCTTTCTAAACAGGTTCTCCGCCGCACTTCCAATTTCTGCAGAACTGTGTCACATGGCTCCCTTTCTGATAAAAGAAGGGAGAGGATCCTACAGTATAAAGAATCTATAAGATGAGGCAGATGATAAAGTCAAAATTTTATCTTAAGCCAAGGTCTCATGTCTACCCTGCCCAGTAAGATCATAGGTTCCTAACAAGAAACTGAAACTCAGGTTGTAGGAACATAAAGTATGAGCGCATAGAACAGTGTGTGTGCATGCACACTGGGGCTGTTCACATGCCCACATGCCTTTAATGTGAATAGCAATGGAATTATTGATCATTTTAGAACTGTCAATAGCTTTTCTCCACCTCACTAAAGTAGATAATTGATGATGAACTCAGCATAGACTTGACATTTGATTTGACCACCACTTCATCTTCCATACTGTGCTCAAAGCTCTGTATTAACAACAGGGTTTATGTGCTTCGGTGCCCAGCCACTAAAAAGGTCCCTGGAAATGTGCTCAGTAAGAACATAGAGCATGCTGTTAGTAGTTCTGGTTCGGTGACTAAATCAAACTCATTAATTTATGGTCATAACAGGGTTTTGACTATGTCCATAATTTGCATTCCATCCTTGACTTAGGCTTGCATTAAGCCTTTTTTTTTAAGCAAAAATAGTACATATCTGGGAGGATAAAGGTGGAAAAACAACTGTTATAAGGTTTGCATTATGTTGCCAGTAATCAGATAAAATATTTTCTTTTCTTCTAGTCTCCCAAATCAGCATTTATTAGTGCGGCAAAAAAGGCAAGATTAAAGTCCAATCCAGTCAAAGTGCGCTTCTCTGAGGAAGTTATCATCAACGGCCAAGTGTCGGTGAGTTTTTAATCACCTGTTTTGTGACAGAGTTCCACTGGAATGACCAATCCAGAGTTGGTTGTTGGTGTTTGCAAAAGTGTTGAACGTCCCGACTGTAAAGGGCTTGAGAGATCATCAGATTGTGGCCAAATACCCTCTAAAGTGGCCAGAATATGTGACAGCCCAGTATTGCCCACAATGCTTCCAGGATTAGAGACCTCACTGCTTTGTGAAGTAGTTCATTTGATTTGGGATCACTGACATTGCCACATTCATACTGAGCGAAATAGGTCTCTTTGAACCTTTCACCTAGTCCTTTCCATTCTGCCAACGAAGCATTCTTCCAGAAAATAGCCCTTTATGTATTTTGAGAAACTTACTGTTTCCTCTGAGTTTTTCCTTATGCAGAAAACAATCTTTCAGCTAATCTAAATGGCAAAAAATTCAAATGATGGAAAGGTTTTGTGAATGTAACCAGAACTGAAGAAATAGCACCTAGATGTCCATAGATAGGTCTTGACAGAAATCACAATTGCTCAGGCATTTAATTGATCTTCAATATGAATAATGCAAAAACGTCAAAAGAATGTTTTATTTTCAACTTTTTCAAAAAAAAAAAAAAGTCTAGCGGAGCATTTTTTGTTTTTAGAAAGCTATTATCCAAGGCTGTAAATTTGTTTGGACCTTTGGAATACCGCAGTTTATTGTTAACGTTTGGTGTTGCTGGTGATGTTGTTTAAATAACTTGACAAAGGTAAAATCTCATCCACTGTGTGTTGATTGTTGGTCACGAACTCTTCTCTAGGTCGGTCCTGGACCTGAGTTTGAAGATGTAGGCCTAAACATCCTGGGTCAGACTCTCATAGCCCAAGTACTGTCTAATTAGAACCTACCTCCCTAGGGCTGGCCCACAGGGGGTCCAGGTAGTTGGGTGGCTGATCTAACTATTGTGTTGCCCATGGGAAAGGGCCTGTGGCTGTCACGATGCTGGCCTGTGAACATGGTCTGTTCTTCTCACCTCAGTGGGTACTCATCTTGCTGAATACAGGGTTACTGTGCATTATTGATTAGCGCAAGACTGTCCCAGTTGAAAGGTAGACGGTTCCATGCACAGAGGAATCAACATGTCACAGAAAGTCATCTGAAACTTACCTTTTCTGCCTGGAGCTTCCAAGTATGAGATTGGATAGTCAGGCAGTTTGTGCATTTTTAGAGATGATTCTACATGCTGCTATAGCAGTGTCAGTTTGTCCCTAGGTGTAGCAGGGCTCCTGAGAGGCAGATGACACGTGAGGACTATGCTGAGGGCTGGGCATCTCCTGCAGCCTGCCTCACCACAGGCTTGTGGGTGGAAGGGACATTCAGTCGTATGTGTGCCCTTCAGCTTTTGTGACTGTCTTCATTTACTGGCACCATTCCCTCTGGACCTAGAGCTAGACTTATTCAATGAATAAGGTGATGGGACAGCTATGTGAGAAATCCACGCAGAAAGGTAGGGCAGGAAATTCAGGAAAGAAAGAGGAAGTGATGGGCAGGGAATCCGTTACGGAAATACTCAGGGATTGAATTCTCTCAGACTAACTGAACGACACTGGCAAATTCCAGAACATTTCATCTTGGATTCTGTCATCTGTGAAACAAGAGATATCTGCTTTCCTGATTGCTGAGTTGCACTCAACTCCTGCGCCTTTATGACCAACTACATGTGAATAACTCAGTTCAGTCCCAGGACTCATGAAATTCATTCAGACGTGTCCTCTTCCTCCCCCTTTCCCTTCCCTCATTACTCACTCCCTCCAATTAAAGAAAAAATTCGAAGGAATATTGTTTACTTTCAGTCATGCTTCAAGTTTGCATCTTTTGAGTTATTTCTAAATTATAATTTAATCACTATATAATGTTTTTATGCTTTTAACACACTAAGCCATTCTTCCTATTGTCCCTTTGAGTTTGAAGACCATTTCTAAGCGGGCTAAAAAGAGGTTCACAACATAACTTTGCACCTGAAGCTTAGTGATGCTGGTGGCTCACGGTCATGACTAGTGCCACGTGCCAACAGCATTGCATCAAACAGCGTCATTGTTGCTCTTGGTTCTGCTCACGATGTCCTGCTTTGCTAAACTCTGGGCTTTTAGGTTCTAAACACAAAGCTTAATTACAAAGGAATGATTCCTGTAATCATGTTTTTGGATGGGGAATCTTGCGGGGTTTTTTTAAATATATATATAAATAAAAGGGCATCTGATTTTTTTGACGGGAAAATGCCTTTTACTTGAATGAGTCTTTTATAGCTGGAAAAGAATGTTTCCCTGAGCAACTTAACTCAGATATCACCAAAGGAACATCTTGGTTGGCTTTAGAGGGTTCAGTTGTTTTTAAGTTGTGATTAGAATAAACTATAGATGTGTGCTTCTACTTCCAAGAGAAGAATTCTAATTTGACTGACTTAGACCCCCACCTCCTTTTTGTTCTTGTTAAACAGGAAACTGTTAAGGACAACTCACTTCTGTTTATGCCAAATGTTTTGAAAGTCTATCTGGAAAATGGACAGACCAAATCATTTCGCTTTGACTGCAGCACCTCCATAAAGGTAGGATAACCTGCTACACTCTGTCCCTGGACACTGCCACACATATAGCAAGACATACTTTGAGCCATTTTGTGGCAGCACCTCCTTTCAGAACTAGCCCTTTATTTCTGCAGTTTTATTGGTTGCTTCCATCAAAGGTAGTGTGTGAATACTTAAAAACAAACCAAAACCAACAAACTTAAACTAAAAAAAATTCTGCTGGTTATTTCCCCCTTAAAGTTGCAAAATGCTATCAATGAAGAAACACTAGGGCTAGTCATTTTAATGCAACTGCAGATTAATTAAAATGGTGTGGCTGTCACCAACACTTGGCACCCTGCCCAAAGTCAGCATGATTTCTCAGCAATGTCAGGCGCCCAGAAGATTAAGATGTTAGCTTTTAATTGAATATCTGCTACTTTGGTCTCCAGCAAAAACAGAGGGTAGACTAATGTAAAGGTAACATTTACTTTGAAGTGCTGCAACCAATTTCATAGAAATGATGCATCAGAAGGCAGAAATGAGGAATGCTTCTTAGGAGGGGTGAAAAGGAAGCATCACCAAGCATTTTAATTCTTTCAGAGCCACAGGTGAGTTTTACATAATAGGTATTATAGCAAGGCATATGGTCCCCTCCCATGCCTCCTTCCTGGAAAAGAAAAGTGCAGAGTCTCTTTTTATTGGACAAAAGTGTGTTCAGAAATTGATTGTTCCCTAATGCTTCATCAGCCTAAAATAGGCTTTCTTCAAAGGGTACAATAAAAAAGATTTTATGGAGGTTAAAAAAAAATGTACCTAGTCATGATCTGTACAATAATCTATCAAAAGAATATCAACACTGTGTTAAAAATGTCTATCAGTAGACAGCCCTAATTCTTACTTTTTAAGTTAATCAGCAGAGGCCTCACATGTAGAAGTGTTTCTGCAAAGGCCTGCTCACTGTGTATTCTTACTGTCATGATACCAGCAAGCAGCTTGTCTTGAATTACTACAAGTGTGTGGTAATTTAGTAGGTCAAAGAGCAGACAGTATTTTTTTAGTAGATTGATACTGGGGCATTAAATCCTCCTTAAATCATTCTAGATGAAATATTAACTTGCTTTATAGAAGACTGTGAATTTTAAATGATGATGACCGGAAAAGTCCTTTTCCTTTTTTTCCTATTGAATTTCAATTTCTGGTAAGATGTTAGTGTAATTATTGACCATCTAACCCAGAAGTAAGCCAACTTTTTGTGGAATGAGTGAAATCGTAAATATTTAGGCTTTGGGAGCTATTTGATCTGCTACAACCGCTCTACTCTGACGTTGCATCACGAAAGCAGCTATAGATGAATGGGTTGGGGAAGTCCTTAAGACAACTCTCAGGTTCAGGAATTCCCTTGAAGAACTCACAGAAGTCAGCAATTTGCTATAGTTGCAGTGTACTGTAGCCAAAGGATACAGAATGGAAGCAGCAGGGGGAGAAGGCGCACAGGCAGGACCCAGGCGGGGTCGACCTCTCAGTGACTTGTGCAGACAATGTTTAATTGTCCCAGAAATGACGTGCAACCTTATACACATGGCACTGCCAGCCAAGAAGGTTCACCTGAGTCTTGGTGTCCAGAGTTCTTACTGGGGGATTGCCATATCGACACCAGTGACCACCTGTGTGGCTGCCCTTAGTCTCCAGCCCCATCAGAGTTCCAGCTGAACCATATGGGCCAAAGTTCCCGTCGTAAATTACTCGTTAGCATACACTATCTGGCATGGCCCAAGGCCCCCAAGTAAACAAAACCACTCATATCAGGAGTGCTATTCCAAGGACTTAGAGCAGTGTTTCTCAACCATTTTTTATCTCACAGCACACTTGAACCTATAGCTAAACTTCCTCGGCACACTTAAATTATGTTGATCAAAAAAAGAGTTAAAAAAAAGTTAAAAAAAGAATATTCTGTGCTTCGAACTTCTTTCAAAAAATAATTAACGATCTTTAAAAATGTTTGCAGCACACCTAAGATCTTCTCATGGCGCACCAGCGTGAGGCAGCACACTGGTGAAAAATCTCTGGCTTAGAGGTTACATCCCAAGAGTGGAAAGCAAAGGGCCACATCTTTCTGTAGGCAAGGTTAATCTGTTCCTGCATAGACAATATGTAAACAAATGGGCACGGCAGGTTTGCCCTACAGGTCACAGTTGGAGCCCCCTGAACTAACCCAGAGAGCGACATGATTATAACTTTGACACTGTGGCCTTGTTCTGTGTTACCAACTGGTCAGCTCCTTGTCACTGGACAACATACCCTACCAAAAGATTTAGGTGAAGACGCGAATATGTTTCTTAAGAATAAATTGAAGAAATCCCTGTTCATGCCCTCTGGCCTCTTTACTATAGGAATCTGCATGAGACTAAGTTTGATTTCCCTGAGGATTTCAGGTGACAATGAGAAGACAGGGACCAATGCAAAGAGTTCACATCAAGTCCAAGTTATCTTACCTTGTACCTAACAGCCTCATTATTACAACAGACACTGGCTGGTAGGTGTAAATAGAAATAGTATAGTTATGAAAGAAATAACACACTTTTTGATTAAAATTGCCAAAATTCGTGCTACAGAGTTACAATAGAGAAAACTATTGCCATTGATTTTCCAGTGTCCTCCCAGGAGGTTAGGGAAAATAGTTTATAAAGTACATGTTGCCACACAAAGGCTTATTTTGTTTTCTCTTTCCTGAGCCCTGAGTGAAAATGATAAAGCAGAGAATCTTTTTCTGAAATTCAACATAGTCACAACATTTCTATTGAATGATTTGGGGGGGGGGAGGTAGATATGGGAATCTTTGATTTAATGGGGCCTGAAGAAACTGACAAAGGACCACAGAGAAGGACAAAAACATCAGACAAGTCGGTGAAAGAAAACTCTGTGTATGGCAGGGTTTCTTTTTCTTGGCATTGAGATTTGAGAACCAGATTATTCTTTGCGATGGGGCTATTCTGTGCCGTGTAAGATGTTTAGCAGTATCCCTCCTATACAATTCATGCCAGTCGTATTCCCAACACCACTGCAACAACCAAAAATGCCTCCTGAAATTTCCAAATGTTGCCGGGGGGGGGGGGAATTCCCCAGGTCAAGAACCACTGCTCTACTGGATTTTTAGCATCTGAGTGTAAATTATCTCAAAAAGAGGTATCGTTTACTAGTCTTCAAGCACATGGAGAAAGTAAAAGCTTGAAGAATTAGTTTTGCATTTTGCAGTAAATCTGTGTGTTTGTCTATGGAATACTTTTCTGATCATAGATGCTTAATCCTGTAAGAGATTGCTGACCAAGCTTGCTCTTTCCACCTTCCCTAAAAATGTGAAATGAAAGCTAATGTACGTATATTGTCGCAGTGCTCTAATTCTGTGCCAACACCACTGTGTGTTGTAATAAATGTTTTCTATGAATGAACTCATTTAATCCTTATATCCATTCCAAGACATGCATTATTATCCCAAGTTTGCACAGAGAAATTAAGATACTTAGAGATTTAAAGATTTGCCCAAAGCTGCACAGCTAATAAGCAGTGGGGTTGGAATTAGAAGCCAAACTGCTTTTGGAGCCCCCATTTCTCACTGCTCCCACACTACTCTTTCAGACGGATAGAACAGGGCTCAGCAAACACTTTTTATAAAAGGCAGAGAGCAAATATTCTAGGCTTTATAAGCCATGTAGCCTCTGTTGTAAACCGCTCAACTCTGCAGCACACAAGCAGCTGTAGACGCAAGATAAAGTTTTACTGGGGCATTGTCATGCCCTATGTTTATTTTCAAAAACAGAGGGTGAACTAGATCTGGCATGCCACAGCCACATTTTGCCAAAACCTGGGAGTAGACCACTTTCAGAGCTGGTTTAAGTGACAGTCCATTTAGAAGAAAGGAGAATTGAACTGAGTACATTATATAATCTATTGATAACCTTTCTTTTCTAAGAACTTCAGTGATAAGTAAGTTCCTCCTCCAGCTACTTACCAGGTTAACTCTCTGTTTTGAACTCCATAAAACTTTGGGGTGGTTGAGAAAGCCAGCAGGAGGGCAAGAGAAGGCAGGCCTTATTTCTGTATCTTTTTGGACCTATGGAGGATTAAATTTTAGAATCAAGTGAAGCTACAAACTTTCCAGATCTGAAGCCTACATGTGTAGTAGTTTTCTGGCCATGGTAGACTCCTCAAGAGGGTAGCCTCAGTTTTGATCTCATCATGTCACTCTTCCCTCTGTAAGGATGTCATCTTAACCCTTCAAGAGAAGCTCTCTATCAAAGGCATCGAACACTTCTCCCTCATGCTGGAGCAGAGGACGGAAGGGGCTGGAACGAAGCTACTCTTGCTTCATGAACAGGAGACTCTAACTCAGGTCTGTGAAATTACACCCTCAAGCGTGGGGGCTGCTGGGAAGAACAGAGGTTGCCCAGTTCCAGACTTCTCCCTCCCTCTACTATTTTAAATGTATCGATTGTCTCCCAGAGTTTCCTCACAGGGATGCTGGCCTTCAGAACGGATTTGACACCTCAAGACGATGTTTCCCTTTCTGCCAGTCCTTCACAGATTGTCCGTTGGTCTCACAACCAGATTTGTCATTCACAGACTCAGCAGCTACTCACTGGGGATAGAGCTCTGTAGAATTAGACTTTATTTTAATTGCAATGACTTGTTCACCTGCCTGGGCCACTGATCTCTTGAAACCATTCAAAAGAAATAGTTACTGAAATTATTGAAATTAATCTGAAATCCTATTTAGTTGTTTAAAATTCTGGGTACATACTTAAGACTATTTTTGGAAGCCTGAAATCCCTGCCCCAGTCCTGCTCACTATAAATATATGATCCACCAATGTATCCCAGTTCTTGGTTACCAAGATGCCACCCCCATCTGTTCCCTGGGGGAGACAAGCAGGCTGCTCAGCTGAATTCAGAACAACACCCTGAATTTTTCTGTGATTCCGCACAAGCAGTGTCTTTGTCGAATGTTTAAGAGATTTCAACAAATTCCTCTTCCATAGGAGAGGAATCTTCAGGGATGAGAAAACTTCAGGGAAAGGGGCATGAGGGGACACCAGGAGGAGAAGCGTCAAGACACCGCCAGCTGGAGAGAGTGGCAGAAAGTGTTGTCACACTAAAGCAGTTCTTGGTTGTTGTATAATTAAAAGCTGGTGTCCCACACATCGGGTCCTGCAGAGCTCTTCAATCCTCTTAATTTAGTCCAACTTGAAGTAATTAATTAATTAGCAGGTTGCTGTCTGTGCTGGTTTATATTCCTCTATCTAAATTTGACCTATCATTTCTATCAAGTTTACATCTACCTACAGATATTTTCAATCATTTCTACTGATCGTTTAACCATTGCCAAACACTCTGGGAACTAGACGACTTATTTTATGCTTCATTACAGGGGAACAGCCCCTGTTATACAGAATCTCTCATATGAAAGGTCAGTGTCTGGGTCTGACTTGCCCTCAGAAGCAGAACTTAAGGATTTGGATGCATGTGGTTTATTTGGGATGCGATCTCAGGAAATACTGGCAGAGGAATGGAGAAGGGAGAAGGGGAAAATCAGGAGGCCAATGAAGAATGTGTCATCAAGCCAGTTTCCACTGTGGGCAAACGGAGCTCAGTAGGGCACTGGGAGGCAGTCACGGAGGTGTCCTACTAATGGGGAGAGAGCTGGGGCGTCTGTCCACCAACACGCTGTCTGTTATTGGTAGATGGGCAGCCCCCTGGTTATTCAGGGTTCGAGCCTTGTGCTGTCAGAGGGTCACTGGTATTTGTAGTAAATAATCTCCAACTTGTAATAGTCAGTGCCAAGGGCATATGAGCCAACAGCCAGTTACTATGAGTCTAACACCCCCCCCCCTACAGAGCTTTTAGATTTTTCCAGTTATACTCTCTAAACTTTTATCTAAAGCTTTATGCTGATTTAACTGGACAAAGTCTTTAAAAGTCTCTTCTGATTCTAGGTAACCTAAATGTGTTCTTATTTCTAAATTTCTCATGAAATGTGTGAAGGAAGCAAAAACTTCTAAGAGTGATTCTTGCCTTATTTTTTCTTTTTCTTATTAAACCAGAGCTAAAAGTCAAATGCTAAAACCCAAGTATTATCTCTAGAAAAGATTGATTTAAATATCCCGAAACAAACCAGCTATATGCCTTTGAAATCAATGTCTATGAAAAATCAAGTACTAAAATATTTATAGGTATGATGAAAAGGGGAAGAAGTATGAGAACTTTATATATGTCCAATAACTAAAAAGTCATTTTAAAACATTTAATTTTGATGAAAACCCCCATAGGAACTTTTTAAGCAACTCTACCTGAATTTCTGGCAGTTTGATACTGAATGTATATCTAGAAAATATCACTATGTACATGGTACTTAAAGCTTTGAAGAAATTATTGGTTTTGCTGGCTGGGTGTGGTGACTCATATCTATAATCCTAGCACACTGGGAGGCCAACATGGGTGGATTGCCTGAGCCACAGCAAGACCTCGTCTCTAAAAATAGCCCGGCGTTGTGGCAGGCAACTGTAGTCCCAGCTACTCGGGAGGCTAAGACAAGAGAATCTCTTGAGCCCAAGACTTTGAAGTGGCTGTGAGCTGTGACGCCATGGCACCCTACCAAGGGGGACAAAGTGAGATTCTACGTCAAAAAGAAAAAAAAAAAGAAAAGAATTTGGTTTTAGAGAGTCTTATTCAAAATGTAGAATCAAGAGGGCTTATAAAAAATCCAAGAAAGATTTTAACCAAAATAGGAGTGGGAGATATTATGATTCCTGACTTTCTCTTATTATAGCAGTTATTCTGGCAAAAGAGCCCATGAAGTCACTGTGAAACAAGGTACTGCAGGCCTCAGGTTCCCATTTCCTTCTTCCTGGTTTATCTGGTTTATTTCCCTATCAGTCAGGGATAAGCCCCCAGAGCTCCGAGTGTCACAAATCTGCTCTGCCTTGCAGTGATGACCACGGCCAGGAAGCTGGCATGACTGCTTTTCAGTATGCCCAGATATTTAAAAGTAGGGTGCTTTTCCCTTTGGTATTCTATTCAACAAGGCTACCAATGTAAACTGTAAATACATACACACACCCCAAGAGACTCAAAAAAAACTTTTTTATTTTGAATTTTTTAATTGCAGCTCACAAATATTTTTTGTTTTGCCAGATTTGTCCCCTGTATAAAAGTAGTTAAACTCAACTGTGTTGGTACATGCTGCATGTTTTGGGGGTTTTTTTGGTTGACTCCTTTATGAGAACTCAATCACGTTTGCTTTCTTTAGTGGAGTCCCCTATGTCTTTCATTCATTCAACTGTTTATAAAGTACCTACTATTATTAATAATTTTGATTCCTTTTTGTTGCAAAAGGGATTAAGAAACTAACATCTAGTCACTGATACATACTGGGCTGGATAAAAGGAAAACAAACCAATATGATCCATGGTCCTCAACACTAAAGAACCTGTTGTATATTCAAAGCAACTATGAACAGTTTGAACAGTGTCATGCTATGGGACCTCTGGGATAGCTTAGACACTTGTAGAATCCAGCCGTAGTGCATGGGCCAAAACTTCTTCCTGTTTTCCGTTGCGATGTCCTCAAGGTTGACACTGTTGTGCTTTCCTTGCTACAGTCTGGAGTCTAAGTTGCGAAAAAAAGACACAGCCGTGTTATGCAGCAATAAACGGTAGCGGACACCTCTCTGCTCCCCATTCAGATGCTCTGTTGTACTCGCCAGCCTAGATTGGGTGTGCTGTCACTAGCAGTAGCCAGTCTGCAGAGCTTCTTCCAAGGACCACACTCAGACCACTAGAACCGGCCATGTCCACATCGGGAAATTCATGTTCCCTGGGACAGCCCTAAACCAATGACTTGTCATTGCTCCTTTGGCTCGGTGTCAGCTCCATGGTGTAACTGACACGCCAGGGTGGCCTGCAGGATCAGGCTGTGACTACCTTCTGCTGGGCTTCCCTGGGATGGTACCCTTGCTTGGCTTCCTCTCCTTCCCTGACCTGCTTCTCCCACCCCGTTGCTGGCCTTTCCTGGGAGTACTTCCTTAAAAAGTCCCTAGCACATGAACCCTCATCTCAGGTCTGCTCCTGGGGAGCCCAACCTAAGCTCCAAGGTTATGTGCCATTTTCAGGGATGAGTATCTATTATTAACGCTAAAGAACTTCCACTGCTTCTCGCCTTGGTGTCTAAAGAAAGTTGACTTTGCTTCACTGTTCCTCAGCCATTCCTCAGGTAGGACTGACAGAGTCTTGTGTGACTGGTCTGCTCTTCTAGGTGACACAGAGGCCCAGCTCCCATAAGATGAGGTGTCTTTTCCGAATTAGCTTCGTCCCAAAGGATCCCATTGACCTTTTAAGGAGAGATCCAGTTGCTTTCGAGTATCTCTATGTTCAGGTATGTGAACATATTGGCACGTTTTATTTTAATATTGTGGGATACATTAACTTTGGATTGTTTCTGAATTCTTTAGTTTGGAATCTTCTCTTTGTTCCCCACCCCAAGCTCAATGAACTATGAAGTGGTTCTGTGGTGTTTTTTATTTTCACATTTGATTTTGAAATAATTTCATACTTCCAAAAAAGTTGCAAGAGTAGCTGCCTATACCCTTCACCCAGATTCACCAACTGTTAACATTTACTTTGTCTTTAGTGTATGCACGTTTACTCTCCCTCTCCATGCAAATACACACATGTTTATAATTTTTTTCTAAACTATATGGTCAACTAAACTAAAATCATTCTGATTCACTCCTAAATACTTCAGTGCAGTTCAAGCCGGGCCCTGGCCAAAAACTGCAAAAAAAATGAGAGAGAGAGAGACAAGAGTCTCCCTATTTAAAAAAAAAGATACTTCAGTCCATATTTTCTAATAAAAAGACGCTTTCTTACATGATTATTGTATAATTAATAAAATTAGGGAATTTAACACTGATACATTTCCATTATCTCATTCGTAATCCATATCCAAATAATGCCTATTATCCCTAAAATGTCCTTTACATTGGTTATTTTTTTTTTTCTGGAACAAGATCCAGATTCCTCTTTGCATTTAGTTGTCATGTCTCTTTAGTCTTCTTAAATTTAGCCTTTCTTTGACTTTCATAACCTTTAGAGTTTTGAGGAGTAATGGACGATTGTTTTGTAGAAATGGCTTCTTAGGTTGTGTTTCTCTGATGTCTCGTCAGGATTAGATCGAGGTCACACATTTTGAAAAGAACAACGTAAGTGCCTTTATGTTCTCAGTGTATCACCTCAGAGGCACATGATGTCAGTTTGTCCCCTTAATGACAAGGTAAACTTGGATTACAAAAAGAAAAGTAGTAGCATTTGGATGGATAAATTTGGAAGACTCGGCCTTAGCCAAGGGTCAATCAGTAATTTGTAGAGAGTAACTTTCCACAAATTAACTCTTATAATCTTAGACCGCTCCAAATGTTCACTCACTAGTTTTAGTACTGACTGATGAGTCTCACCTGACTCTATTTTTATTATAATGGTTGGAAAAATATTTTTCTAATTCCAGTATTTCTTTTAATTTTATAGCATTAATTGGCACGATACTTTAAAGGAAGGATTTTTTCCCTTCTTTACTTACTCATTAATTTATTTGGTGCTTAAATTGTTGTGAAAAATTGTGATATTCATTATAGTGGAATTATTAATTTCAAGATAATAAAACTTTAAGAGAATAGTATATTGTCCAGATTGTCTGTAGCTCATATCTTATTCTGGAATATACTTTCCAGACAAAGCTTCCAGGAATGAGGATCTGGAGCAGTTCTTCCTGAAAGGAATTTGTCCAATTTGATGTTTAAGAGATGTCCTATATTTTTATATAATTAGTTACTTTTGCTGTCACTAAAACTTCCAGTATAATCATATGAAATAGTAAGAACCCACTTAGATTAATTGCTTGGGCATCTAGCAGTAGAAATACTCAAAGAAGTTGTAAACCTGAATGTAACCTCTCTCCCTGAAAAATGGAGAAAAAGACAAAGGTGAGGGGAAAAAGAAACATGTTCTCTTTGACCTGGGATACCTGTATATGGCAAAGTTTGCTGGAGCCGTATATAAAATATTAAAAGCCAGGAAGTAGGAAAAAGATAATAAACGTGTGTTTAGTCTGGGCAGTTGATAATACTGGTATTTGTTTTACTATTCTCAGTACTTCCTTATATATTTCAAAGTTTTTTTAATCTTTAAAATTTGGGTTAAAAAAACTAAATAGAAGACAGAAGAGAGGTATAGATAAGATAGATGCCAGAGGTTAGGAATGGTGACATAAAGTAAAGTGGCAATCAGTTTTGGAGATCAGAAATGAAGTCAGAGAGGAAAGAAGCAGAACATACTAGAACATTCTAGCAGATGAGGGCCATCAGGCTGAGGCCACTTAAACCTTCCTCACCTTGGTGGTCTTTGGAGGAGACTGGTGTTTGCAGCTCAGCAAAAGAATAGATGTTCACAAAGATAACCCTGCACTGCACCCCTGGAAAAAGCCTACTCCTGCTTGTTGTCCCCCGTTTATCAAGTATAGAAACTTTCCTGTGTTCAGTGAAGTTTTTCATCCTGAACAGTGAAACTGTCATGTTTTGGCCTTTTTATGTTAAAATTTGGTCACCTGGACCCTCACTTATCAACAATATCTCCTGGTACCCAACGGGCCAGCTAACCCCCATAGGACCCTGGTTCTCAGCTGGCCCATTACTGTATCTTCTCCACATTCATTCTGAGACCAACCCAGAGCTTTGCCACTGCAGCTGTGTGCGATAATTGTTAGTTGTGACTAAATAGTTACAGGTGCTGGTCAGTCCAGGGCAGGGGACGGTGAGGTGTAGTCCGCACTATTACTCACCCCAGTAATAGTGCTTCTTTAAACCCATTTACTCTGCTCCCGTTTAAACATCAGAAGCACGTCGCATCTATAAAAGAACAATGTGGTTGCAATTGTCTTGGGAAGGGGAGACCTTTCAAGTAGACAAGGAGCAGTGCTAGATACAGTTCTGCTTAAGGTGACTTTGCTCCAATGTAATACACTTTAGGGAGATCTTTCTTATTCAAAAGATACAGTTTTATACCTGCGAGATTGTCCTCAGAACAGGAAAACTTGTCTGGAAATCTTGCCCAAGGACTAGAAGGAAAACACCGATCATGTTTCTGCTTTCCTGCCCTGGGTGTTGCCTAGGTGGTGGATTAGCTGCCTCTTCCAAGAGTAGCCAGAGGCGAAAGAAGGAAAGCCATGTATGGTGGGTGATAGAGACCAAAATAAAGCCTCTGTCATCTTATATATCCTCCACTGAAACAGCAAATGGGGGTTTCTTTGCTTTGGACTCCCTACGTTGAAATTCCTTGTATCCCAGAATGTGCAGGGCTGCGTATCCAAAATAACATATCTAATATAAACCAACAGATCTGCAAATGGGACCTGTGTGCCCATGCTGACTTTACGATACTAAAAAAATGCAATAAAATTAGCCTAGAGAAGAAAAGAGTAAGCAGATGTGTCACTTCACCAAGACAAAATCAATTTAACTTAGTGGGTTCCTAACAAGCAGAGTCGCCAGTGACCAGATGAAGCATGATGATGAAAAGAGGTTTCGATCATGTCGCTATCCATTCATCTCCCCATCCCTAATGGGCCGTGAGGTATCTTACAGATTTTAGCATCTATATGAACAGTAAAGTCTAATAATCCAGACTGCTCTAATTCATAATTACAATGGGCTATTTGGACATTTACCTGTGCACTGGCTGTTAAGAAAAAGATTGTTACGCCAATTAGTAAACAGAATAAGACCCAAGAGGCTCCAAAATGTTCTCGGATACTTTACTAGTATTGGTTTCCTTTTGAGCATCTAATATGTTCACTGTAAATGAACTTTTTTGTGGGATTAAAGTGGAGCCTGTTGGGACCTGTATTTAGCAAAACAGTGACTGCCATTTGCTTGTGTAAAGCTGTATTTGAAGCAATGCAGTTAAGAGTAATAAAAGCATGATTAGTACCAAATACTGTGTATAGATAGAAAAAACTCATTCTCCAGGATCAGTCTAAACTAATTATATAATGTAATTAAGTGACTAATCACCTTGTCAAAAAATTCACCCAGAAGTCTGGTTAAATACAGGGTAAAGCAGAGATAGGAACTACAGTCCCAGCCATAACTCTTAGGAGGAGTAATAGGAGGGCTCATTTTTTTAAAGTGCATTCCATTTTCTAAAACATACTTACAGGCATTATGGCCTGTGTGTTAGTTGTCAACTCTCAAGTTAGTTGCCGTTGCAAGTTAACCCATTTTTCAAAAAAGAAAACTGAGACTCAAGAGATGGAATGCCATGTCCAAAGTCATTTCATTAGTAGTTGATAGAGCCTAGCATCAAACCTGGAGATTTTGCCTCTAAATTCTGTGCTAAAATCCTACTTCAATCCATTGTGCAGCAGTATTGAAGAAAGTTACCAAAATGGTTTATCACAAAATTGATTCTTCAAGTGCCTGCACCAGACACTGTGCCAAAAGCTTCCTCACCCCCACTTCTCAAAAGGACCCTGTGAAATGACCTGATGTTGGCTCTCAACCTGTTGGAGCCCAAATGGACAACCTGAGCTTTTAGAAATATAGAGTCGAGAGGGAAGCTGCCCCTTTGCCCTTGGGAGCTTTGCTGAGAAATCAATTCACAAAAGGCAGAATAATTGGGGAAAGGCATACAAAATTATTAGCATGTGCCTGGGAGCCCTCAATTGGGTGCAGAAGCTTAAATACCATCTTGAGATTCCAGAAAGAATGGGGGCTCAGAGCATGGCTAAAATGAGGTTGTACTGTTAAGTTGGGTTGAGTGGCAAGACAGGTTATGGGAGGGAGGGCAGAGAACAGTCAGCTGGCAAAGGTGGCCTCATTATGTAGATGAAACCTCATGTATACTAGCCCTCAGAGCGAATAGGAATAAATGTTTTGTTTAGACCTTTAAAGCTGTCAGGCTGTCAGTTAATCTTTCCTAGATCTGAACAAAGAACTGACTTCAATACAGATTTTCTACAAATACAACTTTTTCCATAAAAGACAACTTTACAGGACTACTTCTATTTACTGGCTCCGTGACAAGCATCTCAAAATATGTCAGTGTATTTTAGGATAAAATATAATTTCATTTCTTTCAGAAATAACTGGCAAACCCAAGACCAGCTAAACAAAATGGCAGCCTGGAATGGTTCTAGGAGGCTGCCCTTCCTAAGACCATCCTGTCTCTTGCCTCCTGAAAGACCCATGTCCAGCAAGGGGTGCTATGCAAAACAGATAGGTTTAAGATGTTAGGAGAAGCAAAGGTGGAAGGCAGTATTAGGGATGGACGTGAGAGAGAATATGACTTTACCCTTGGCAGTGAAGGGATGGGCTGAGATGTGGACACAGGGTGCGCGTGGCACGGCACCAGCACAGCTTGTGTAAATGTTCACAGTGCAAATATCCAGTGTGCAGAAGGCATCCAGGAGTACATGTTCCAGTGTTAGTCAAATCAATATAGGAAGCAATATAAATGTGCTTCTCTCGGAAAGGAAGCAAACAAACCCTGACAGAGTTTTTCATTTGAAATCTTCCTGGGACAAGGCAAAGAATAAAGAAAAGAAGAAAGGGGCCAAATATCATTCTCTAGCCTAAGAATCCAGCTTCCCATAACAAAAATAAGTAAACACACATGTCAGATACGCCTAAGCAATGCAATGTTTTCCAGCGGCTCTCCTGACCGGTGAGTGGGGACACTGCTCTATAGCCATTTCCGGGCTGAAGCAGGGCTTTACACTTGATAACACTCTCAGCCACTCTTTAATTTGATCCTCACAGCAAACCCTGTGGGATATGAGTCCCCATTCTCTAGATGAACAAACTAAGCCTGAGAGAGGTGGAATGACCCCCACAACTCATGCATTAGTTCAACAACGCATTTGCCATTGAAATGAACCCGGGAGCTGACTGGCTTCCTGTATGCAGTATACCACTGCACTGTCACAAAGCGCCCACTATGTACCTCATCCGATCCTTGAACCAGTCCATTGAGGTAATTAGCGTGAATCCCCATTGCACGGATAAGTAAACTAAGGCTGCAAGAGTTAAAGTAAATGGTCTAAAGTTATGTACACAGGGGGCCATTGGCAAATCCAAGACACCAGTGCAGTGGGTGAGTGCAGAGCTGCTGGCCTCAAGTGCCTTGCTTATGCCACTTCCTTGAAGCTGCTCTGGATGGCGACAAGAAGAAGAGTGCTGCTGGATGATGCCAGTAGTTAACATGTGAGAGTGTCACACCTTACCAGGCAGAGGGCTAAGGGCTTTACATTGTATGCTCATTTGACCCTCCCCCTTCCCTGTGATCAGGGAGCAATATTATCTTCTATTTACAGAAAAGGAAACTGAGGCACAGACAGTTAAGGAACTTGCCTGTGGCTACACCCCCTTTGAACTGAAGGAACGAGTTTTGAACCCAGGACTCCACCCTGGCAGCCTACCTCCAGAAGCCACTGTGTGCTGTCAAGACTTGTGTGTTAGACGGCAGCACCTGTGTTTGGAAATTTCATACCTAAATTCCTAATTATTTTTACAAAAAGCTAAATATTTAAATAGCAGCTCGTCGATGAATGTTAAATGTTTTGTGTGGTCTCTGTGTTTGTGCGTGCGATTAAATACTGACTCGGTTCCAAGCAGCGCGGTGGAAATGTTTCCACATTTAGCCTCCTTGCCTGCGAAGCGAAGGTTGCCCCACTTGGGGGAAGTGCCTAGCACCTGTTCCTCTCATTCTTTGACAAGCTACGCCCCCTGCTGGTCTCTCCTCAGAGCTGTAACGATGTCGTTCAGGAGCGATTTGGGCCAGAGCTGAAATATGACATCGCCCTGCGGCTGGCGGCCTTGCAAATGTACATCGCCACCGTCACCACCAAGCAAACACAGAAAATCTCCCTCAAATACATCGAGTAAGTGTTGACTCTCAGTGCCATTTCAGAAACAGATGCTGCCTCTAACGCCTGGGTGTATTTTTGATTTTTGTCTCTATTTTCAAAATTGTTCTTGTTTATGGCAGAGCATTCACTAACAAAAGGCAAAATGTATGAATATCATGTTCCTTTCTGATAGAAGAGATCCATTTCTTACATAAGTCATCTTTAGAGCAGTGTGGTTTAAATGAGGCTCATAATTAAAATGAAGTGGACATTTGAGGGTTCCTGAAGGTCCTTGTGTGCAGCCAGCTCTGATAGCAGCTCTTTTCACACATTAACTTAATTCTTACAACATCCAGGAGATTAGCAGGATTTGGACTTCACTTTACAGGCAAGCAAACCGAGACACATGATGATTAAGTAGCTTGCCCGATGGCATAGCTATTAACTAGGGGACACGCGATTCAAACCTAAGTGGCAGGACACCCCACTGTGCTGTTTTGAGTGGTGGGCTGAGGCACCTGTGTTTGGAAACACACGTAATGCCATGGATCCCTTCCCGTGTACAAGTTAATTACAACCTCACCTTCCAAAGATGCTTCCCATGGGCTGCCTATAAAGCCTTTCTAAATTCCACAATACCAGGTTGACCCACCAGGGGGCAAAATGACTTTTCCCAACAGACTCATGCACCTGTGTTGGGGAAGATTTGAGTGCCAACTTGTTGACTGCAGTGCCACTGTTCTGGCAACTCTCAGTTTACATGTCGAGGCCTAGGGACAAACCCTGACACACAGTTTAAGAACCGCAGGCCTCTGAGCCTCGGTCCGCTCCTGTCAGACAGCTTCTCTCTTTTTCTCTTGGCACACAGATGCAATGCCTATAGCCTAAGAGATTCAACTCAGAGATCTCGGGCTCATCTGGACACATTCACACCCTCTCCCTTTTTGAAGCTCTTAGGGACAGGTGAAACCGGCTGCCATTTGAAAAGGCGGCCTGCACCACTTGAGATGATTTTCACACAGTTAAAATGTATTTCTTTCCCTACTATGTGTATCCACAATTTACCAAGCTGAACACCGTATAGTTAATAACCTCTCTGAGATAACGAGCTTGACTAAGAATATTGCAAATTCCTTCTCCCCTCAAATATTGAGCATTTTGTCTAGTATCCATGTTGGGCCAGTCGAAAATGCTAATGTATAAATTATAATCCTGGCCATCGAGGAACTTGTGTTCTGATTGTAAAGAGAGGATATAAAGTATGAAAAGTGATTATCACACAAGTCCAAGGTAGCCCATGAGGAGTGCCGGACAATGAGTAAAGACAGTGAGTGTGAGTTGAGGAGGCGGAAGGGAACACAATGATCCCGGGAAGCAGCATCTTAACTAGTGAAGAATATGAATGGGTAAGGAAAGGGACGTTGTCTTCCTACTCTTCTTTAGAGAGGACCTACAGCAGGAGAAATAACCAGAATCGGGCCATGCCTGTGGCTCAAAGGAGTAGGGCGCCGGCCCCATAAGCTGGAGGTGGCAGGTTCAAACCAGCCCCAGCCAAAAACCGCAAAAATAATAATAATAATAACCAGGCTCGGCACCTGTGGCTCAATGGGCCAAGGCGCCAGCCACGTACACCTGAGCTGGCGGGTTTGAATCCAGCCCGGGCCCGCCAAACAACAATGACGGCTGCAACCAAAAAATGGCCAGGTGTTGTGGCAGGCACCTATAGTCCCAGCTGCTTGGGAGGCGGAAGCAGGAGACTCGCTTGAGCCCAGGAATTGGAGGTTGCTGTGAGCTGTGATGCCACAGCACTCTATCCAGGGTGACAGCTTGAGGCTCTGTCTCAAAAATAATAATAATAATAACAATAACCAGAATCTTCTTGGAGGTCTTCACATAATTTAGAAGATATAAGTTAGGCACGTAACCAGGGATGGCTTTCTAGGATAGGCTTTCTATTCTAAAGCAGATTTTCTAAAATTCAAAATATAGAATTTTCTTAGAATGGGGTTATAGTCATTGCTAAGGAAACGGGCTTTCAGCAAAAATATATTCACCTAGTCCCACTTGTTGTTTTCTTATATCTGCACACCCATGAGTGATGTCTACATCTCCCATCAATGCCAGACTCCCCCATCACAGTCCACACCAGCAGCACCTCATCCCACAAGCAAGAAATGTTGATGGAGTTAGACATAAACTAGCTGGGGCAAAAGAGAACTGTGTATGCTCAGAGAAACAGCCATCGAGGAGAAAGAGGGACAGGGAGGACGGTTCAGGGGCACAAAGAAGTGTCACCCATCCTACGAGAAGAGAGAAAGATGGAGTGTGAGCAGACAGGGGGATAGAAGAATGGGAATCAAAGGGACGGAGAGCAACTGGTGTTGGGAATGAGAAACTCAGATGTGTGAGTGAATTTTAAGACACTCACAAATGGACTGGACAAAGTGTCTCCTCAGTTGTCACTGGCCCCAAATGCCTCCTTAGCTTTTGCCACAAGAGAGTAAGAAATGTCTCTTTCTAAATGCAAACATACGTATTAATGATCAAATAGTGTGTTTCCTGACAGTAAATTAAAAGTCACTTCCCTAATTGGGGACTTGTCTCCATTCCCTGCCTTACCCAGGGTTCATTCGTTCCAATAAACATCAGAGCGCCATTTTACCTTAGATAACGAATCATCACAGGGATGTGAAATTAAAGACATGTTCTTTATTGCAGAAAAGAATGGGGATTAGAGACTTTTCTCCCCTCTGCTGTGCTGCAAAGCATGAAAGAGAAGAACATAAAGAAAGCACTTTCACACCTTGTCAAAGCAAATCAAAACTTGGTACCACCGGGTAAAAAGGTATCACATTTGCATCTTAATAGAAAATTATAAAGAAAAAGGCTTTCATGCAATTTTTAAAATGTTTTAAAATTAGCTCGTGAATAAAATACTTCACACCATATTTTCAGAAGCAGTAACACTGTATAACTTTTTAACTATTAACATGTTTCTAAGTCTAATGAAAAATAAGTATTCGAATGGAAATCTATTTATTTCTCACAAGTTCCAGCGTCCCTATTGCAGGAGGTGGTGTGTGTTCATGTGCCCATGCAGGAGAACCTTGCATAACTGCTGAGACCGTGTGAGCCTGGGTAGAACTGTGACACAAGTCTACAAGTCCATCCCGTTCCTGCTTATCCCTCACGCTGGCTTAAATATTTGCACAGCAACCAAGAAAGGGCCAGATGCCGCATTCATCAAACCAGAGTTTCTCTACTGTGGCACTATTGACATTTGGGAACAGATCATTCTTTATTGGGGGACGGGATTAGCCTGTGCACTGTAGGATGTTTGGCCCTATCCCTGGTTGGATGTGGCTGGCATCTCATGAGATGCCATGCCATAGCACCCACCCCTGCCTGTAACAAACAAAAACATCTCCAGACATTGCCAAACGAGCTCTGGGGAGCAAAGTCACCCCTATTAACAATCAACTGGATTGACACCTACTTTTGGAGAGAAAATAAACACTCACCATCATTAGTATTAGAAGCTTTTTCGCTTTTGTTTTTGTTCTCATTAAGTAGGAAAAACACAAAGGACATTGAAAAATGTTCCTTCTGGTCAGGAAAGAGAGGTATGGTTTATAGGTAATAAAAAGCAAAAGATTCTAGGAACTGGGAAGAGACGGAACCTTAAAGTATTGGACCTATAAAATTGGAAGCAGTCTAGCAACCCAAGAACACTTTCCATTAATAACTGGTATTGGCCAGAGAAACTTGGGTGACTTAATACAAATCACTTCTTTATATGGATAATACTTTTATATCTGATTTTAAGTCATTTTTACTGGCTAAGGCACACTCCCCCTCACCTCGTGACTTTTTAAAAAACACATAATCAAGTTCAACACTGTGAATCCTTTTGACTTACTTGCCAGTTTCCAGAGAGGGTGCCTCTGAGCACAGTGAGCATTCAACTTACAGAAATATACCAGGACGTCCGAGATCAAGATTTCCTTTAATTTCATTTCTGATTCGCTTGAAATTAATTTCTATGAAATAACTTGATACGATTTTTTTTCAAGCCTGGTCCATTGATCTTGTGATAATTTGGATAGCTGCTGTGCAATCTATTTGACTTAACTATCCTTCTGTAAAGTTGGTTTTTCTAACCAAGAGTGAGTGGTTTACTTTCCAAACGATTTGCAATGTGCTTTGGCTATTCCAAAAGAGGTAGGATAGACAAATGGAGCTAAATAACAACCACACAAAGAGCAGTACCGTTATAGGTGATTCAGAAATGAGTTGGCAAGTCATCTGTGATGAAAACAGAATTTTTCGGTCATTGCTACTTAATGATGATCTATACCCTTGTCGGAAAACTTCATCCTTAATAAACATCCCTAGCGTATTTAGTATGTATGAAACATGAACTTTGTTTAATCAAATACTTTCTAGAGATATGGCAATCTACACTTTAAAGTCTTTAAAAAGTTAAATTTTATCTGGAGAAAATTCCAAAACAGCTCCCACAAGCTCTACATTCAGGTGAGTCTCTGGTGCTATGGAGAATTTATAGACAACTCACCTCTGTCGCTGATTGCAAGTGGAAAGCACCACCCACCTCATGAGGGATCCCAGTGAGCGTATCTTTCAATGGAACATTTTATGGTCTTGCTCTCCTTGAGTGCCCTGGCCTAGCATCTCCATGTGCATGGATCCCCCACACATTGCCCCCAAATTAATAAGATTAGAATCTTGATGTCAAGTTGCAGTCTTTCATCAGAAAACCAAACATATGGCTTCTTGGCCTTTTGGCTAAGCTCCAATATAGGAAACCATATACGTAGCAATTTACTTCCATGCCTAATGACAACTCTTTGTCACACCCCATCTCTTCAACAATAAAATCATCCTTCTATTTTTGCCCTTATTTTTAGCTGGTCTCCAGCTACAATGGAGTTACACCTGATGGAGTTAACACCTGAGGTTTCTTTTCTCTCCTCAGCTTTCTGCACTGCAAGCCAAGGTTCATTATCTCAAGTTCCTCAGTGACCTGCGATTGTATGGCGGTCGTGTGTTCAAGGCAACATTAGTGGTAATTTCTCTTTTTTTGCTTTTCCTTGGAAGCCACGGAGGCTTACAAAATGTCACCATCTAGGCTGTCCTGAATGAGCTTGCTCTGTTGACAAAAGCAAATCAGCTTTGAATCTTCTCCAGACTTCATTTCTAATCGACTTCACCAGTCTGAAAGTATCAGAAGAAATGTTGACAACGCCACTCCAGAATGCCTTAGAAAAAAATGAGAGGAACTAAAAATCAAGGGTTCTACCCATGATCTTCTTTTAAATCATTGAGCCAGAAGTTGCTTTCACACTAAAAAAAAAAAAAAAAAAAAAGAAAGAAAAGAAAAGAAAACCTCATTTCTGGCTCAATGGGCTAAGGCACTAGCCACGTACACCTGAGCTGGCGGGTTCAAATCCAGCCCGGGCCCGCCAAACAACAATGATGGCTGCAACCAAAAAATGGCCGGGCGTTGTGGTGGGCGCCTATAGTCCCAGCTACTTGGGAGACAGAGGCAGGAGACTCGCTTGAGCCCAGGAATTGGAGATTGCTGTGAGCTGTGATGCCCGGCACCTATCCAGGGTGATAGCTTGAGGCTCTGTCTCAAAAAAAAAAAAAAGAAAAGAAAGAAAACCTCATTTCTAAAAGCCTCTTATGATGTTGAGTATACCGTGCTATGAAAACATTTACCTTCTACATTATTCACAATTTATCAGAGCTTTGATGCAGTCATATATCTGGTTCTTCTAATTGGAAGACTTAGAAGAATATGACCAGAAACACTTTCTAAAGAAAATGTGGCCTTCTGAAAACAGCCTCTTAGGCTGGACTTCACGTGCTGCTTCAGAGGGGCAGTTTTTTATATAGATTTTGTCACTATCTGTTTCTCAGCAGGCAGAAAAGCGCTCGGAAGTGACTCTCCTGGTCGGACCCCGGTATGGGATCAGCCATGTCATAAACACCAAAACCAATCTGGTGGCCCTTTTAGCTGACTTTAGCCATGTCAACAGAATCGAAATGTTTCCCGAGGAGGAGAGTTCAGTGAGGGTGGAGCTGCACGTCCTAGATGTGAAGGCAAGTCTCTCGGATGTTAGCCCAGGGCCTCTTTGAACAGCTAATGTCTGATAACACGGCTTAGGTTTACAGAGTGGGCAAAAGTTAGTATGGGTAGGGTATGACAGATGACACTTGGTACAGAAAATCATCCACCCAACTCAGGCCTGAGGAGTCCAATCCTCACTAAACTGTGTGACCTGGAACAGGTCGCCAAGCTTCTCTCGGCTCCTTATTTCCTTCTCTACATGAGAAAGCAAGCTGCAGGGTTTCTGGTTTCGTGAATTGTGGAGAGGAGGGGAGATTTTTCTGAACTCCTTTTCTAGAATATATGACTCACAGAGGGAGATTTTTCCCAACCTCCTTTAGAATTCTCCTTCCCTTTGGTTAGGTTGGGTCCATTTGTGTTCATTGTTTTGGAAAAGCTGGGCATTTTAGTTGATTTGCCTTCTCGTGCTATAGTAATTGGCACTAGAACATCTGGTCCCTATGAATGTCGTGGCCTTTTCATTTAGAACAACAATCTGAGATTACACACAAAGGCCTAAACTCTGCATCCAAACCAGAAGTTGACACCATCCAGATCTCCTGTCCCCACCTTCTTTTCCCAGTAAAGATGAATCACTAGATTTTGGTTATGTTAATATCACTAGATGAATCACTAGATTTTGGTTATGTTAATGTTGCTGTGGAGAAAAGACACTGGACCCAAAGGGAGGCAGTGACCCTGCAAAGGAGATAGCATGTCCCAGAAGGGGTGCTCTGAGAACCCTCCTGGTCCCACAGAGGACCCAGCCCTACCACCACTCACGCGGGGGCAGGGGAGTGTGAGAGGATTGGATAAAGAGTAACTGAGACTACGGGCAAAGGTTTCTTTCTATAGAGCAGATCAGAGTACTCAGTGGTCTCTGCAGTAGAAACAGATGATCATGAAGGAGAATGTGGAGCTCAGACATGTTGGCTGTGGCCCATAGGACTTTGTGGGCCAGATCCAGAGGGTTCCCTCTGGCTTCACGACAAGCTGAAAGTGTGCAAGTTGACGTGGAATGCCTGGCCTGGTCCATGACCAAAGATACTGGAAGAAATAGCCCATCATGGGAAAAGGGTAGAAAAAAAGGGTGAAGTGTGTTCAGTCGTTCTAGACCTGGTGACAGAGATAATCTGTCCCAAACAGAAATGGGTGGCAAGCCCCTGCAGCTGGTGTCCCGCTTACGTAAGACAATGGTGGGTGGCTTGGAAGCTGGGGTAGGACCTCCACTGAAGCAGAAAGAAAGGCAGTTCGACAAGTAGTTAGGGGCTTTGAGTGGGGAGTAATATCCCAGCAGCCAAGAACATTGAACTTGATCAGTATCCTACAGCTGAGAGTGAAACCAAGAGGCCTGCCATCTCGCTGTCTCTGTGCCTCTCTTAATGTCTGCCCTTTTTCGCTCCTTATTTCTCTTTCAACAAGAATACACCCTTCTTAACTCAATGAGAAAAGTTGCTTCATTAAACACTTTCTTCTCTTTGCACCCAAGATCCATGTCTGATCATGTGATGACCTCATTGTTTCCAGAAAGTTTTAACAAGGTCTATTCTCAACTCCCATCTCTGTTTTACCCTCCTGTGAATTTAGTTTAAGAGGCATCTTTTTCCTGAATTTCTTTGACACTTTCCCTTCAGTCTTAGCAGTGATCTCTACTTGATTTTTACCTTTCTTTAATAGTAATTTTCACCATGAACCCAAAACCTAAAATCTTCCTGTAAATATTCAGATTGTCAGTTCTCTTCTGGTAACTGAAAAAACTGGTCATTTAACTATCGCTTTTTTAAATGTTAACAATCTGGGAACAAAACCAATGTCATTTTTTTTTTCAATTCAATATGGCTTGAAAGAGATCCAAAATACCCATGCTTTTTAGGTGGTGTGTCCTAAATGTTTTTCAGTCAGGTGCTCTGTGTGGTCCTTGATTTTTTTTTCTCCCCATTGTGTTTCTCTGACAAAATGTTTGCTAGATAACTTCCTTTGTTTATATTTCATGAGCATATACTCAGCTATTGACATGCTGGGAGGCTATTAAGAATGGATGGACTTAACCAAAACATTCTCTTTTTTTGTAGCCTATCACGCTCCTGATGGAGTCCTCAGATGCCATGAACCTGGCCTGCCTCACTGCTGGATACTACAGGCTGCTTGTAGACTCCAGAAGGTCCATATTTAACATGGCCAACAAGAAAAACACAGCAACAACCCAAGAAACAGGTATTCTGCTCCTAAACTCATAAGCCCTGAGCCCCTACACCCACTCTACCTGATAATAGTAACAAGGATGTTTCTTTAAAAGTTAAAATTGTACCTACAAAATAAATCTAATAACCAGGTTGAACACCAAAAGCCTTCAGATATTTCTGATGCAGTCTAATGAAAAACGAAAATACTGATTCGTCACCACATTGGACAGTGGTTATTGTGGAAGTCTTTATGGCTGAGTATTTATTGCCTCACTCTTACAGAGGTCAGGGTGCAGGGAACTAATGATGGAATGCCCGAGTAGAGCCTGGTCTCTCCTTAAGCCAGTGGTTCTCAACCTTCCTAATGCCGCAACCCTTTAATACAGTTCCTCATGTTGGGGTGGCCCCCAACCATAAAATTATTCATGAAGTAGCAATGAAAATAATTTTATGGTTGGGGGTCACCACAACATGAACTGTATTAAAGGGTCACGGCATTAGGAAGGTTGAGAAGCATTGACTTAAGGTGTCCTAGGCTACGTGCCTGGGAGCCTCCTCCCTTGCGGTCAGACTTAGCCCCAGGACTCTGGGAACTTTACCAAGAGACAACATGAGAACTGCCTAGTAGCACTTGGACTTGGAGGTTCTAGAAGAGAATTATTCTACCACAGCAGTCATCTTAGATCCAGAATATAAGCACTGACATGGCAGAGATAGCAAATAATTCAGCCACGGACTAGCACAGAATACACCTAAAGTAAGGACAAGGAGGGCTGCAAATATTGACTATTCCTTTGATGACAGGTGGTTTTCATTTGTTTTAGGACATTTTCCTCTAGTTATTTGAGCATTTTCCTCCATCTACAGTGAACACTTAGTAAATATGGCTGATAGACACCACTATTTTAAGCAGAGCCACTGACCCACGAAACAAATGTACTCAGAGCCTCCATAATTAGGGTTTCTTTTAAAAGAAAGGGGAACTCTTAAGAACCAATATTATTGTCTTTTTTTTTTCTTTGTGGAGACAGAGTCTCACTTTATCCCCCTGAGTAGAGTGCTGTGGCGTCACACAGGTCACAGCAACCTCCAACTCCTGGGCTAAAGTGATTCTCTTGCCTCAGCCTCCCGAGTAGCTGGGACTACAGGAGCCCGTCACAACACCTGGCTATTTTTCTGTTTTTGCAGTTCGGCTGAGGCCGGGTTTGAACCCACCACCTTCGGTATATGGGGCCAGCACCCTACTCGATGAGCCATAGGCGCCACACCCTATTGTCTTTTTTTTTAAGACAGAATCTCATTTTGTCACCCTCAATAGAATGCCCTGGCATCATAGCTCACAGCAACCTCAAACTCTTGGCCTCAAGTGATCCTCTTGCCTCAGCCTCCCTCTAGAGTAGTTGGGACTACATGCACCCACCACAACATCCAGCTATTTTTTAGAGACAGGATCTCACTTTTAGGCTGGTCTCGAACTCCTGAGCTCAAGTGATCCACCTGCCTGGGCCTCCCCGAGTGCTGGGATTATAGGCGTGAGCCACCACACCCAGCATTGTCACTTTTTCTCAGAGAAAATTGGGGGAGGGGGAAAAAAGGAAGGAAAACCCTCTCCCTTTTAAACTGAGCAGAAAACATAAATCCTTATTCCATAAATACATGGTAATATATAGATACACTGGCACAGGGACTTACACGCACGAAAGACAGCAAGGAAGAGAGGGACAAAGCTCATTAGAAGGCAACTTTGACTTTCGAGTCAGATACATCTGAGCTTGAACCCAGCCCCATCTTGAGGTGTCTGGGGTTTTTTTTAGTTTCTCTAAGCTTAGGTTTCCTATTTATACTACTGGGATTAAAAAGCTAGTTTGCAAGGTAAGAGTCGCAAACTCTGTACTGTACACCACCTAAAATGATGCTCGATACTTCAATTAATACTTTTGTTATATGGGTATATTTAAAAATTGAAAAATTCAAAATATAATTGACAGCGGAAAACAAAAAAAAAACAGTGGTAGAAAAATTGAGAATCAAAGTGATAGAAACACAGGCAGGAAAAGAAGACAGGAAAAGAACCAGAGGCAAAGAAAGTCTCCAAGAGGCACAAATGCTTTAAAATAAATAGAGAAAGGAAAAGGACAAAAGGGAGGTGGTAAGTGTGCGCTGGGTTTGGTGGTAAACATTTTTATGACTTCATGTTTTCATGGAGCTAGGAGATTTATAGCAATCTAACACTGACTTTTGAAATTCCGAAGAGCAGTTCAGCAATTTGACACAATCCTTTCTCATTGGAAACCCAGGTTTCACCTTTTTATTTTCAAATCCTAAAATTTATCTTGGAAATAAATCCTTTTCCCCATAGACTGTAATGATTATACAGGAATATGAAGAAACCCTAACCTACCATTCTAAAAGTGGTTACAGTAATAAGGTTCTCTATTCTGTCCAATTTATAGCGACCCACAATGTAATGTTTAATAAAACTTCAAGAGGCAAAAAACTTAGCTACAAAAAAAGTATCATTATTGTGGGGAAAGCATGGAACTT
Source organism: Arctocebus calabarensis (assembly GCA_963573935.1). Lineage (NCBI taxonomy): Eukaryota > Metazoa > Chordata > Mammalia > Primates > Lorisidae > Arctocebus > Arctocebus calabarensis. The sequence continues at coordinate 49,547 of CAUYON010084523.1, forward strand.
CAATCTCAGTAATTTTCTCCCAATTCTGAAGCAAGAATGAGGATGAGAGTATGTGTTCCAGATACCTCACCCCACTCTCAGAGAGAGAGGGGGGGCAGGGTGGGGTGTAGGGCCAAGGGGGAATGAGAGCATAATCCACTCCAATAAAGAACCTGGTAGACTTAGGCTGAGCATCCTCTAATGGCAGAAGGTACTATCTTCTGAGAAACTCCCAATAAGATCCCCTAAGACCCAAGAAATAGAAAGAGCGAAGTCTGATTAGGCTGGTCCATCTCTAGTCTACTCTTTCCTCCCACTCTTGAGAGACTGGACCATAAAATAGATCCCAGTTGCCAATCTACATCCTTCTACGTCTCCAAAATCATTCTAGGAAGCTAAATCAGTGTACCCTTCTAGAAGGAAACCAAGATTGAGCTGTATTTTCTTCTCACTTCAAACTGATCATAGATCTTAGTTGAGATCTCAAATAAAGACCAATAAGCCCCCATTTCTGCTTCTCTATCTTGAAAAATTAGCCTTCAAGCACTTTTGAAATCCATGCCCCCACATATTTTTATATCTCTGTGTTTTAGGAGGAGCTGAGTAAGTATCCATTACCTTGTTTTTAGCCTATCAACTTACTCAGTTTTCTTGTTGGTCTAAACCAGGAGTCGGTCTAAACCAACAGTTTAGGGCCTGTGCAGATGATTCCGAATGATAGCATCTCGAGATCCTGAACTTAATTAAATCCACAAGATTCTTTTTTCAAAGGTCACATTCACAGCATGGACACATCTTGTGGGGGGCCACTATTTAACCTATATACCCAGTTGTTTATGTATCATCTATGGCCACATTCATGTTATGACAGCGAAGATGAGTAAAGTATTTACTATCTGGCCATCCCTTTAGAGAAAATGTTTACCAACCCTTGTTCTAAACTGCTGCTACAATACGACTTTGCTGAACACCGTTCTCCTTCCCTGCAACAATCCACACTCAGTCTCTCTCTCTTGCTCACACATAACATACTCAGCCAGTCATAACCTAAATTGTTGTTAATAAAACAATACTAAACCCCTACAAGGTCTATTTATTATAAGGTAAGATACAAATATGACCAGTATATAATTCGTTGTCTTCAAAATTAAATCTTTTACTTACTGTTCATGAAAATATATGAACTTCTTAAAACGATATTGAAAATTTTTAGCATTAAGTCCATCACGTAATTGGGGGGAGCAAAAACCTGTTTGACAAAACTGATTTTTTTCCTTCCCTGTACCTTACACATCTGATGTCAGTATCATGTACCCAAATTCACAATGAGAGCAATGTAAGGGAACATACAGAAGAATAGCATGGCACTGAAATTTCTTCAAAACATTGCCTCTGAAATCTGCAAAGCAATATTTACAGAGTGACCCAGTTTCCTGCTTCGTTAAATATCAGAGCAAATCTCTACATCAAAATTCCAGATTAAAAGACCGTCGAAGAGCAAGCAAAAAATATTTAAATTAGAGTTTTGCAATTTTAAATCAATGAGGAACATCAAACAAATCTTAGGGAGTTTCCATGATACCAACAAAAATGGAAGTTAGTCTAAATATTAATTATGCTTAAAAACAGAAGTACATTACCTGTGAGCATGCCACCTTAGGCATTTCATATACACATGCACATATTTAGCCCTGTAGGCTAATGTTTAGACATGAATATATTAATACCCACCAGGATATAAAGACAGGGTGTTTGTGCAATCAGTACGATATTTATTTTAATTTCCTAAAAAATATGATCTAAGTATAAAGATCCCTTGACCTTGTCTTAACTTGATGAGAAAAAAGTCTAATATTTTCTCCTATAAAGTGGGGAATGTTAGACCTCACATTACAAAGAAAAGGGCAATATAGTTTCTGGAATAACGGCTTCTTGCAATCTCACCTTTAAGGGATGTAAAAAGCATACTTTATATTCACATTGTTAGATGTAAATGAGGTCTTTCAATAATTCAGATGGGAGGGTGGCGCTTGTGGCTCAGAGGAGTAGGGCACCAGCCCCATATGCTGGAGGTGGTGGGTTCAAACCCAGCCGTGGCCAAAAACTGCAAACAATAATAATAATAATTCAGATGGGATAATTTCCTCCTCTCAGATAGTATTAGATTTCATCAAATAGCAATTATATTTTATGCAGTATTCATTTTTGTTAAAGTCAATCCTCCTAACCAAAGAATCCTTACTCCTGAAGCCTAAATGGACCTTTGCCATATTTGGAAAGTTGAATAAACATATTTGCACGAGTGGTTCTAAAAAGCCATGAAATTAAGAAACAGACAAAAAAAAAAAAAACAGCACAGTAACATGTCTCTGCATGATTCTTTCTCTTTAGGAACTGAAAATAAAGGAAAGCATAACCTCCTTGGCCCAGATTGGAACTGCATACCGCAGATGACCACCTTTATTGGTGAAGGGGAACAAGAAGCCCAGATAACATACATAGACTCCAAACAGAAGACGGTTGAGATCCCAGATAGCGCCATGTGTCCAAAAGAGCACCGGCACTTGTTCATGGGCAGCGCCTATAACGCAGATGAACTTGGCCAGCCACTGGTGCAGCCTGGGGAGGCCCCCTGCGAGGCAGACTACAGAAGTGTAGCCCAGCGGTCCCTGCTGACCCTCTCAGGACCAGAAACTCTGAAGAAAGCACAGGAATCTCCCAGAGGAGCCAAAGTGTCCTTTATTTTTGGAGACCTTGCGTTGGATGACGGTATGAGTCCCCCAGCGCTCGGCTATGAAACCCTGTTAGATGAGAGTCCAGAAATGCTGGAGCAGCAGAGGAACCTCTGCATCAGCAGTGCCAACGACATGAAGGGCCTGGGTCTGGCTCCCGACGCGGAGGGCATCCAGTTTGTGGCAAATTCTGTTTACGCAAACATAGGCGATGTGAAGAACTTCCAGGCCGCCGAGGGGATCGAGGAGCCCCTCTTGCACGACATCTGCTACGCGGAGAACACCGACGATGTGGAGGACGAGGACGAGGTGAGCTGTGAGGAGGACCTCGTGGTGGGGGAGATGAACCAGCCGGCCATCCTCAGCCTGTCTGGCTCAAGCGATGACATCATTGACCTCACGTCCCTGCCCCCTCCGGAAGGTGACGACAACGAGGATGACTTCCTCTTGCGTTCCTTGAACATGGCCATCGCCGCACCACCACCTGGCTTCAGAGACAGCTCGGATGAAGAGGACTCTCAGAGCCAGGGAGCTTCCTTCCGCGAGGGCAAGGAGCAAGGCAACAGCCTGCCAAATGACGACATCCCCGTGTCCCTCATTGATGCGGTGCCCACCAGCGCCGAGGGCAAGTGTGAGAAGGGACTGGAGAGCGCCGTGGTCTCCACACTGGAAGCCCTAGAAGCTCTATCTGTGTCCGAAGAACAGCAGACCAGTGACAATTCAGGTTCTTTCACCATTGTTACGTTTATTCACTGATAACCCATGTCCGTTCATCTTTGCAAGCCATTTGCCCTTGGAGTCGTTATGTGCACTTGTCCATTTCACTCATGTTCCATTTCATAAATGTGCTGAAACTACCATTGTGGGTTGTTTTTTTTAGTTGTGATTTCCTTTGTTGCTGTTTTCAGTATGGCATATGCTCCCACCCCCCATTTCTGGAACAACGTTGCAATAAACTCGAAGTCCTTACCGAAAAGGGAAAACCTTGGTTTTTGTTTCCATAATAATGAGCCCCATTTTCTTACATGTGTCCAAGTGCCTCTGACGCCTGCATTAACCCCTTCTTGTTTTTCATGGCATGCAGGTGTGGCCATCTTGCGGGCTTATAGTCCTGAGTCTTCGTCAGACTCGGGCAATGAAACTAACTCTTCTGAAATGACTGAGAGTTCTGAACTGGCCACAGCACAAAAGCAGTCAGAAAACCTCTCTCGCATGTTCTTGGCCACTCACGAAGGCTACCACCCTCTTGCAGAAGAGCAGACGGAATTCCCCACTTCCAAACCCCCCGCTGGGGCCTTGCCTCCGAAGTCCTCCCATGCCCTGGCTGCTCGGCCCGCGACCGACCTCCCACCCAAAGTTGTGCCTTCCAAGCAGATACTTCACTCGGACCACATGGAGATGGAGCCTGAAACCATGGAGACCAAGTCGGTCACTGACTATTTTAGCAAACTGCACATGGGGTCAGTGGCGTATTCCTGCACCAGCAAAAGGAAAAGCAAGCTGGCCAACGGGGAGGGGAAAGCACCCCCTAATGGGAACATGCCAGGAAACAAACAGCAGGGGACCAAAACAGCTGAGCTGGAGGAGGAGGCCAGTGGTAAATTTGGTACTGTATCTTCGAGGGACGGCCAACACCTAAGCACCTTTAACCTGGAGAGAACTGCCTTTCGCAAGGACAGCCAAAGATGGTATGTGGCCGCGGAAGGCGGGGGGGCTGACAAAAGTGGATTGGAGGCAGCCACGGGCAAAACCTTCCCACGAGCTCCTGGTCTCGGGCCAAGGGAGGCTGAAGGGAAGGATGAAGGGGCTCCTGATGGAGAAGCCACTGATGTTTCGGGACTTGGCCAAGGGGACCGCTGCTTAACTGATGTGACCTGTGCATCTTCAGTGAAAGATTTGGGCAACCCAGAGGATGCCGATTCATCCACCTGCGACCATCCCTCCAAGCTTCCCGAGGCAGAAGAGAACGTAGCCCGCCTCTGTGACTACCACTTGGCCAAGCGGATGTCGTCTCTGCAAAGTGAGGGCCACTTTTCTCTGCAGAGCTCCCAAGGCTCTTCAGTAGATGCGGGCTGTGGCACTGGCAGCAGTGGCAGTGCCTGTGCCACTCCCGTGGAGTCACCACTCTGCCCCTCCATGGGGAAGCGCCTAATTCCTGATGCTTCTGGGAAAGGCGTGAGTTATGTTCCTTCCGAGGAGCGAGCTCCAGGCCTTCCCAGCCATGGAGCCACCTTTAAGGACCTGCACCCACAGACAGAAGGGATGTGTCCACGGATGACAGTGCCTGCTCTGCACTCAGCCATTAATGCCGAACCCCTGTTTGGCACTTTGAGAGATGGATGCCATCGGCTCCCCAAGATTAAGGAAACCACAGGTACAGCAATGATGGATTCAGTGCTTGGCATGACATGCCAGGAGCATATAAACCAAATTTACAACAAACCCCAAACCATAGAGTCCCAAAGAAAAGTCGAAGTTAGAATTTTAAAAGGCCACAGAATTGTTAAGTAGCAATTATTGATCCCCTGATTTTTAAAGAATACTAAAGTTTCTAGATCTGGAACAATGGTCAAAACAGCATTTGCTCTGTGCTTGCTTTTGCAATTTGATGGAGCAATATTTTTCTTTCTAAATTCTAAATGCAAACTTTTAGCAGTACCCAGTGTGACCTTTGGTCATAAGGTAATATGCTTAGAATCACATAATAGTTTGATTTCCTCTCCAAGACATCTGATTTCTAGTTTTGCCATTTCATTACTGACAGGAGGAAAGATACAAGAGCAGGGTACCAGGGAGGCTGCCGGGGCCCGGAGGGATCATTTGCCTTTCAGCAATCATACAGATTCCTTCCTACTCTATAAGACCACACTAAAGGAATATTTCAAAATGCCCAGCATACCCCAGTGTCAAGAAGATTTGGGAGTTCCTTAGGATTAGCTGCTTTATTTTCCCTGAAATGATAAAATATAGACACAGGTAGAAAGAACACAGTCACCTTCTGTTCCCCACCTTCACCCTCCTTCCATCCAGTTCGCTGGCCATCGCATGGCAAAAGCAGCTGCTCTTGTGCTTGTTTCGGATGACATCATCGATAATGTCTTTTCCAGATAGGTCAATAGATGTCAGATCTTATATTAGTTAATTTCTACTACTGCCCTTTTAAGATTTTCTACCTTCTCAAAACCTACCACTAGCTTCAAACCATCTGTGAATGTTACCTAACTCATCACCCAGCTACATCTTTACCTCCCAACTAGTGAAATCACACTGTTGAATTCTTCATGGTTTACCAAGAGCTTTCACGTAAGTCACCTTGTGCTGCTCATATAAATTCTGTGAGGTGAATGTTCTTCACATGACAACGATTCTAAGAAAAGTTTAGCAACTGGCTTGGGGTCTCAACCTTGGATCATGTACCAGGCAAATCTTATGCTGTCCTCTCAAAAAGGTTAACGTATTTCATTTGCATTAATTAAATGAGGCCACTTTTAAAAAAAGGTAACTGATACCAGGATTAACCTAATTCTCTTGAAATGAAACTTAAATATCTTCAACATATTTGAATAATCTGAGTATAGGATGTGTTTTTTATGTATCAAACCTTTGGTACATAAATACTAGAAGCAAGGCAATTCATGAAATTCTATTGTCAGGGTTGATGCCTGTGGCTCAAAGGAGTAGAGTGCCAGCCCCAGATGCTGGAGGTGGCGGGTTCAAACCGAGCCCTGGCCAAAAACTGCAAAAAAAAAAAAAAAACAAGAAGAAAAATGAAATACTATTGTCTCCTTGAAATGTTTGGGATTTCTAGATAATTCCAAATGAATCAGTACGAGGAATAATGGATTCCAGGCTCGGCGCCTGTGGCTCAACGGGCTAAGGCACCAGCCACGTACACCTGAGCTGGCGGGTTCGAATCCATCCTGGGCCCACCAAACAACAATGATGGCTGCAACCAAAAAATGGCCGGGCATTGTGGCGGGCGCCTGTAGTTCCAGCTACCTGGGAGGCTGAGGCAGGAGACTCTCTTGAGCCCAGGAATTAGAGGTTGCTGTGAGCTGTGATGCCAACAGCTTGAGGCTCTATCTCAAAAAATATATATATAATAATAATGGATTCCAGTATTTCTTTTATTTATTTATTTATTGATGAGACAGAGTCAAGCTGTTGCCCCGGGTAGAATGTCATGGCATCACAGCTCACAGCAACCTCCAACTCTTGGGTTTAAGTGATTCTGTTGCCTCAGCCTCCCAAGTAGCTGGGACTACAGGTGCCCACCACAACGCCCAGCTATTTTTTTGTTGCAGTTGTCTTTTTAGCTGACCCGGGCTGAATTTGAACCTGCCAGCCTGGGTGTATGTGGCCAGCACCCTACATACTGAGCTACGGGTGCTGCCCCAGAACTTTTTTTTTGCAGTTTTTGGCTGGTGCTGGGTTTGAACCCACCACCTCCGGCATATGGGGCCGGCGCCCTACTCCTGTGAGCTACAGGCGGCACCCAGTATTTCTTACATACTTTGAAATGGACATCTGTTCTACACTATCAGGAGGCAGCCTTCAAGAGCAGGGTGACCCTGGCATATGGCAGCCCTTCTAGAATGCATCTTGGGAAATGGCAGACATCATGCAGAGATGTAGTAAAATGGCCTCCCAGAAGATGCTTAATGATTCTCTCTGTTTTTCTACTACCCCTAGTGTAGCTTTGACAGAGCCTGGGAAGGAGAGACGTGGAGGCATGCCTTCAGCTTGGTCTCAACATCCTGAAGCTGATCCCATCCTGCTACCATCAAACATTCACTCGGAATCAAAGGTGCCAATTCCAAATCAAGACCCTAATGATTTCTCTCAAGCAAACCAAGCATATGGAGAGGCTGTGAGCTGGCGGCCACCAGATCTGAGAGGGGGGAGCCTCAGGACACCCCCTAGCCAGAGAGCTCTGAAACATAGCAGCAGTATCCTCTTAGGATCTGTAGGTTTGGAGACCTTCCGAGAGAGAACCAGGGGTGCAGTCAGCTTAAAGTGTCCAGGCATCACAGAAGCACAGGAGGCCAGTTCAGAAAGGCAAGCAGAACTCCCCCTGGGGAAGAAGCTCACCAAAAGTTTTTCCCAAAGCTCGATGCACTTGAGCTCTGAGGGGAAGTTTCACAAAAGATCCCCAGTGGCTCATAAAGACTCCAAGCTGTATAGGACATTACCCTTGCGGAAGCTGGAGGGCAGCAATTGGAGATGCCGGGGGCCCTTCAGCTACTGCTTCCTCAACCGAGGGCAGGATGAAGATGTTGACGAAGAGAAAGAGGAGGAAGAGGCCACCCACCAGGTCTCTTGCCTCTATCGACCCCAGATGACTCAGGCCATACCTGAACCAGCCAGCCTCTCCCCCGCGGCTGGGATTCAGAATCAAGGAGGGGAGCTGTCCAGGGGTCCAGTGCTGAAGGTCTGGGCAGAAGACCTGAGTGGTCCAGATGACTTGGACTTCAGCGACCTGGCTTTTGATGCCCGGATTGCAAGAATAAACGCCCTAAAAGAGAGCACATATGCAATGCCTGATGGGTTCCTCGCAGCCCAAAATGATGCCAATGAGCTGCTCTGCCTCGTCAGGGCAACCAAGGGGAAGCGAGAAGAGTCACGCCCTGAGGCGTACGACCTTACACTTTCTCAGTACAAGCAACTATTATCCATCGAGTCCAGACAGTTGGGAAGTGCCTGTAGGAAAATGGCGATGGCCGAGAAAAGCCCAGAGGAGATGCTCCTAGCTATGACTTCCAGCTTTCAAGTGCTCTGTTGCTTAACAGAAGCTTGCATGCGATTAGTTAAAGTCGTAAACTCAGAGACACAGCAGCAGGAAATTGTAGGGAAGATCGATGAAGTGGTCATAAACTACATTTGTCTCCTAAAAGCTGCCGAGGCAGCCACTGGAAAGACTGGGGACCCTAATGTTGGACTCTCTGCGCGACATTCAACCACCATGGCCACTCTCGTAAGCACACTAACACGTTCTCTCAAGAGGCTTTTAAATAAATAAATATGAAAGTCACGTCATAATCTACCTTTGCAAAGCCATACATGAACTTTTATTTACTTTATGTGTACGATGAACAGATGTCTCCTTTCTTCTCTCTGTATATTTTGTTATTTTATATAAAATAGAAGATAAAAGTCACATCAATGAAATGTTGAAACGTACTAATCAAATGTATTCTGTTTATATTATGCATATTTAGACATAAAATATCCAAGAAAGTGATGACATTTGGCTATTTTTCATATAGTCAAAATTCCAGGTATATGATATAAAATTTTAAATTCTACCATGTTAGAGCAAAACAATGAATCCTTTCCCCTTTCTTTTCAAGCAGATACTTGGAGACCATATCATTCATATTTAGAAGTTAAAAAAAAAGCAAAAGAAATCACAATGTATATAAAACAGTACTTATGTTTTAAAATTATGATTTTTAAGCATTGGGAATAGGTTAAAAAGACATTTAAAATCCAAGCAGCTATTATGAATTACTAGAGAATAGATCTATAATAAATTAATTTTGTGCTCATAGAGTTTGGTTATTGGCTGCTTTCTTCCAAGCATCCCATATGTTTAATTTGGATTTATGTTATTGGTCTACAAATGGGTGGGAGGACGGATTCTGTGTCAACACAAACGCTCTTCACAATGTTTCTAGAATTTAAATACCTCCCAAATAGAAAAACAGAGGAAATGATGGGCAGGTTCCTAGGTCATACCTAGAATTATAGATTATCTCATTACATAAAATGTATGGAATTAATAATACCCAAGTGAATTATTTTATAGAGAGATCTGCTTTGACTAAATGTCAAAATCTATGAACCAAAGACATTATTTTTCCTCCATGCCAACTCTACCATGAAACTTAACATTCCCTTTAGAATGAAGGATACTTAGCAAAGTATTTGCAAACTTACAAAAAGGAACATTTAATATTAGATCATCAAAATTAAGTGCAGACCCAGTAATGTAGACCAGACCACACACCAGCACCTATGAGTCACATCTCAGATCACAGCCCTCAGCACAGGGCTTCATGTTTCACCACCTCTACAGGGGCCAGGGCTGCCAATCAAATTTGGAATTACAGCCTAATATGAGGACAAAATCTATTATCTGGGATGTTACCAGAAATCAAGGAGAAATGGTTACTCATAATGGAAGCCATGATTAGATAAATAGTAAAGTGTTTAAGTATACACTTATCTGGATTCACTGATGAAAAATATGAAATCTGAAAAAGAAAACAGAAGTGGTAAGTTTCATCAGTTCCAGTGAAACTGATGGAATGCAAAGAAGTTTTCAGGAGTGTCATCTCTCCAAAAATATCCTGTAATCATAAAATTAAGTCATTGTGTACATATGTATTTCCTGGGTCATTCAGTGCTCATGCTACACATATTCGTACTTATGTTGAGGGCTCCTTAGAATATGACAGGAGTACACCAGGTACAAATGTTTCCATTTTTGTAACCTACTGGGCAGGAGGTGTAACACAGTCCACAATTGCAATCTCTCTCTAATCACCCACAGAGACTAAACAACCAAACCCAAGTGTTAACAGATGGCAGCAAAGGGAAGGAGTTTAGGTGTGTGTTATTATAAATAATGTTTAATTAAATAATAAAACATTATTTCATTACGATTATAAATATTGGTGTTTTGATATTGAGAGATATTAGTGGTCCTTACTGTGGAAAATCTTAGTAAATATCATTCTGTGTACAAAATTCCTGACCTATTAATAGGATGTCACTGTGCTTAACATATCATCTATATTATCTCATTTAATCATCACAACAGTCTGCTGGTTTGGACACTGTTCTTAATTTCCTGCAGAGGCAATGTGGTTGAGTAAAGATATGAGGTTTGGAGTCCAAAACATCTTGATTTAAGTTTTGACTCTGCCATTTTCTAGCCCTTTCATCTTGGAAAAACTTTTTTCAAAGTTTCAATTTCCTTGTACTAAAATGGAAATCAATGAGATCTATTTCCATGAGGTTGTCATGAATTTTGAGTAAAATTATGTATGTAAACTTCTTACTGTGATACCCGGCAGAGAGTAAGTACTGAATTGATGTTAGATATTATTATCATCATAATCATGATGTTAAATATATTGCCCAAGATAATATGTGGGGGATGTTTGTTTTATATGCATATTATATCCTGACTCTGTATGTAGAACACATTATGTGTATTTCATATATATATAAACGTGTACAAGGAAGTGATGATCCTTGTTCAAATCACATATCTAGTTAGAACAACTTCCGGTCCATTTGAGTTCTTTGAGAAGCCTCAGGGAAATAGCTCTGGGTCTTTCTAATCCATCTCCCATTACCTGTGGCTGCGCCAGTAAGTTTCTGTTTCTTATAAATTCTTTGCTACTCAGAAAACCTCAAGGGGCCCTTGCATTCACTAAGCATGGGGCTCCTAACTGGGGTCCAGGTCCACTAGAGTGTAGAAAAAATATATTAAAATGGTATTTGTGCGTATTTTTACCTAGCTTTTTTTATGTTGTGTATGTTTTATAATGGCATAATAGTACAGTGGTACATGTACATAATTTTAAATAAATAAATGAATGAATAAACGAATAAGTATATGCCTGGTACATGCATGCAAAAATATTGTCGCAGGTAGGGTTGCGTTCACTAAAGGTTGGAGAGCACCGTACTGGATACAGACACCCAAGGTCCTTTACATTTTGTCACCAGCCTACTTTTCCAAGTTTATTCCTGCTATTTTTATTAATCTTCCATTAAAAACTTACAAACAAATACAAAAGTAATGAATCAGTGTGGCCTCGTCACACACCAATTCACGTCCAATCTTATTTTCTATATTTCTAGCCACATCCTTCCACACTGTATGGTTTAGAAGCAAATCCCAAACTTCATAGTACTGTATCCATAGACATTTCAGTAAGAATATCCTATAAGAACTTTTAAACATCATAATAATGCCATTTGCACATTTTAAAAATTAGTAATTCCTTAACGTTATCCAACATTACAGAAATAAATTATGGCAAACCTGTAAACTCCACCCCAAAAGACAATCATTGTCCACAATTCAGGGCATTTTCTTTTACTCTATACATACAAATGTTATTGTACCTGTTTATGAATTTTTCTTTTGGCTCAGAAAGTTGGTCTGGTCCCAGTTCCATCATATTTCATGTTAGGGGATTGGTCAAAAGTTATGATTGATATGGAAAGGAAGAATGCTCAGATGAACAACCACTACAGCATTGGGCTTCTAGGAAAATCCAACAACTGGCTTGGCGCCCAGAGCCCAGTGATTAGAGTGGCGGCCTCTTACACCAGGGCTGACGGGTTTGAACCCGCTAAACAACAATGGGCCTGCTAAACAACAATGACAACTACAACAAAAAATAGCTGGGCATTGTGATGGGTGCCTGTAGTCCAGCTACTCAGGAGGCTGAAGCAAGAGAATCGCTTAAGCCCAAGAGTTTGAGGCTGCTGTGAGCTGTGACGCCACAGCACTCTACCGAGGGTGGCATAGTGAGATTCTGTCTTAAAAAAAAAAAAAAAAGGAAGAAAGAAATATCCAACCACTAATACAATTGTTCAGACATTAAAGTTGCTCAGAAGAAAAGAATGCTCAGATAAACAACCACTACAGCATTGGGCTTCTAGAAAACTCCAACAACTAATGCAATTGCTCACACATTAAAATTAACACAGACCTCACTGATCCCAGGCTCATCAGGAATTAGTCTAATCACAAAAGAAATTATTTTCTGAAAAAGAAAACCTGACAATAAATACTGAAATCACCACCTATAGCAACAACTGCAATGGCTGAATGCCTTTTGCTACGAATTTCATCTTTCTTTATGAGCTGTCCTAGGAAAGACATCTTCATCTGTTTGTGTCCCACTTTCATATATTTCTAAGTGCCAGTTATGAATTCTTTGAATGTTACTTCTGAGATCCTCGGGATGTTGCTCTGATTTGTCCTGCCTGGATTACCCTTGATTTGGTAATGGGGCAATTTGCTGTCTATCACCTTTCATAATTGTGTTAACTGTTTTTGAAATTGAAAACCAGCAAATTAGCTTCATTTAGGTAATTCTTTATCTCTTTCAAACATTTAGAAATCTTCAGGAGGATCAAAATATAGTAGAACCCGGGTGGCACCTATGGCTCAAAGGAGTAGGGCACCAGCCCCATATACCAAAGGTGGTGGGTTCAAACCCGGCCCTCGCCCAAAAAAACTGCAAAAAAAAAAAAAAAACACAGTAGAACCTCTACAATTGACCACCTCCTTAACTCTCATAAACCAGACATGCACCACATGTGCATACCAATACAGTAGGCCTAGTTCCTTATGTTGATCGCCTCCGTATGTTGATCTGTTACATGAATATTACATTGTTTGTCCTTAACTTGATTTTGTCTTTGCTTTAAAAGTGGTCAATTTTTATTTGTGTGTGTGTGTATGCAAAGACACACAGAGGGGTGGGGTTGAGTAGATAGTGATATGTGAGTGTGTATGTCTGTGAAACAGGCTCTCAGTTTGACTCTATGGATTTCACTGCTAGTTTCTCTGGGGCCAGAACAAAGCTATGAAAAAAAAATTTATAACATCCCAAATTTTACTTAACAGTCACGTTACACTAATAGCTTCTCAGCTATAGAAGATCAAAAAGTAGGAATCTCACCTTTTGAACTGAATTTTTATTGATATCAACTTGAACCCCATTAAATGTGTTACTTTTTGGTTATTCCTCCCATTCCCCAGCCTACCCATCTCAGTTTTTCATTTCAAAGCCTATAGAAAAAAAAAAAAAAAAACATGGAAGAATAATCTGTGTCTTTTATCAAATATTGTTGCTACACAAAATAAGGGAATGACTTAAAATCATACATTATAGGCTCGGTGCCTGTGGCTCAACGGGCTAAGGCACCAGTCACGTACACCTGAGCTGGCGGGTTTGAATCCAGCCCGGGCCCGCCAAACAACAATGACGGCTGCAACCAAAAAATGGCCAGGTGTTGTGGCAGGTGCCTGTAGTCCCAGCTACTTGGGAGGCAGAGGCAGGAGACTCGCTTGAGCCCAGGAATTGGAGGTTGCTGTGAGCTGTGATACCACAGCACTGTATCCAGGGTGACAGCTTGAGGCTCTGTCTCAAAAAAAAAAAAAAAAAAAAAATCATACATTACTGGGCGGCGCCTGTAGTTCAAAAGAGTAGGGCAGTGGCCCCATATGCTGGGGGTGGCAGGTTCAAACCCAGCCCTGGCCAAAAAACACACACAAAAAAAAAAAAAAGAAAAGAAAAGAAAAGATCTGGTCTCGATAAATAAAAAGAAAAAATTCACCTTTAAAAATCATACATTACTGAAATAATCAATTATTCAAAGTAGCATATTTCACCATTCAACTTCAAATTAACCCATTGCTGAACTTTCTCTAATATTTCCTCCATATTTATAATTGCATCTCAATTTTCTGTTACACATTAATTTCAAAACATTGAGTTCTTTGGGGGTGGGGTTAATCATTCTTCCATTAATTCTCATTTTCTACCCTACAGTCTGGGCCACAATTCTGTTTGACATCATCATTCACAACTATAGACAGAATTAGCTTTGCTATTGGATATATGTGGGGTTGGCACAGTTGACCTTGCACATGTGCTAGGTCAAAAGACAAATAAGTACCTCCTCAAAAATGTAAAAACACACAAAGAGAGAAAGAGAGAGACTCAAATATATTTACTTGTCCTTAGCCTTTGGATGCCTTATATGATAATACATGATTTGCATGGATAACTATTTTTTCCCCAAGATTTGAAAACTTGCCATAAAATTTGGCTACCCATTAGTTTGTGAATTATTGACAAATGTGTTAAGAAATGGGAAGTGTTGTGGCAAGTACTGACCTAACAACAATCGTAGCAGTTGTTCCCTAAAACATGTCCTTCCTCACAGTTTGACCCACACCAGCCCTCAGCCCAAAGCCTGAGCTTTCCTCTGCTTTTTCCCTTTCTACCTATTCTTGGTCTCAATGTCCTCCTTGGTTGGTTGTCAAAAGTGCTCAAGTCCACGCAGATGTGGCCCAACACATTCTGCATCCCAATAGATTAGATATAGATAGATGATCAATAGATGAAAGATTAGATTGATTAGATAATAGATATATACTGTAGAAAGTAGAAAGGAATTAAGGAAGAGATGAGCTCAGAGTTTTATGAAAACCATTTTAAATTGTCTCCACTATCCATTATTTCCTGTCTTCTTTCCCCTCTATATTTTTCTTGGCACTTCCCTAACCCATCCTGCCATATTAGTTTTTTTGCTATATGACAAATTGACACAAAATTAGTGACTTACAACAAGCACTTACTATCTCAGTTTCTCTGGGTCAAGAGTCTGGGCACAGCCTAACTGGTCTGTGTCTCACAAGGTTGCAATAAAAGTTTCCACTAGGCTGCATTCTCATGTAAAGGCTTGTCTGGGCATGAGTCAGTTTCCAGGCTTATTCAGATTATTGGAATAATACATTTTCTTGTGGCCGTGTGACTGAGGTGCTGGCATTTTACTACCTAGACACTGGAGGTCACCCTTAGATGTTGGAGGCTGCCCACAGATCATTGCCACAGGGCATCTCCAACAGTGCTTATTTTATCAAGCCCACACAGAGAATCCCTCCTTTAAGGATTTTCACCTGATCAATTCAGGCCCATCCAGGATAATCTCCCTTCTGATTACCTAAAAATTAATTTATGGGGGGCCTGAAGTGCATCTTCAAAATTGCCTCACCTTTGCCATATACTACTGGCTAGAAGCAGGTCACAGGCCATGCCTGCTTGCACTCCAAAAGAGAGCGAGCTGCACAAGGCATGAATACCAGGGGGAAGGAATCACAAGGGATAGGGTCCCCACCTTCAGGACTAACTGCTATGCCCACCAAGGCCCTTCTCTTAGCTACAAACTCACTAGATCACATATTCCTCTGGAGAGGCAAAATAGGATAGCCATTGAAATACAGATTTGAAAAGCTTTCAGGATCCATATCCCTATCATGAGTCGTTAAATGCTACATGGGAAGCCCTCAGCCTTCTCTGCCCCTTCTCTGGCCCAGGCCCATTCTCTAGACATATTAATATCCCTATGTTAATGTGCCAAGTTACTCCAGGGACGGAAACTCCAATAATTATGATGTACTGACCTATGTGGGTCAGAATTTTATTAGTGCTAAGTCCATAGGTGAACTTTTTGTGGCAATGTGACTTTTTTCATTACACTCATTTTAGAGTCAAGTTATGACTTAGGAATCAGTTTAGATCGAATAATTCAACTGGCAGATGAATTATTAAAGATGCTAAACTTTAACTAGCATAGCCATGCCTTTTTCAAGTATTTATGGGGCAGGAAGATGAGGTCAGCTCAGGCTGCTTGCTCCCAAGTGATTCAACTAGAAGCAGAGCCCATGCATTCAAGTTCAGCTTCCTAATATGTTCCACTTGGAACTCCTGGCCAGAATACTCTGAAAGGGTACTGTTCGCTTCATACTGTCTCCAGAAAAGATAAGCATTACAGGACTGATTTCTTTCTAGATTCCAAGACCTTTTATTCTTTTTGTTTTCTAAAACTATAAAAAGCTACATTGTTGAATCAGACTTTACGAAGTACTCCTTTATACGCCTTCAATGTCTAAGAAAGGTACAACAAGGCAAACACATACATGCACATCATCAAAATTAAAGTTGTGTATCACATCACTCAGAAATACATACAGGGGTAAGATTTGGCTTTCCTCTCTGTAGTCTGCCTTTACTCTGCACTCCTAGGGGATGCAGTCTCCAGTCTGTTGTCAGTATGATCATAATGACATTAATAATAATGATAGCTAATATTTATTCAGGCACAATGTGCCAGATAATGTGTTAAATGCTTCTCCTACATAATTTCTGCATCCATTTATGAAAATAACCTACAAGAAATTATCTTCACAATTTTTAAGAAAAGAAAATGAAATCAGAGAGTCCAAATAACTTGCCCTAAATCATCGATGGTAGTCAGAATCAAGCATTGCAATTTTGTTCAGTAATTTTTAGCCACATATCTGGCTTGACTGTTTTAATCAGAGAAATACCAGCATGTATTTGTGAACTAAAATAAAATCTTGAGCCCCCAGTTGACTAACTGGACTCCTTCTTGGCCAAAAGGATTCTAGAAATACCCTAAAGAGGAGTTGCTGGTCATGTGAAGGGCGATCCGATATGCCTCTTAATGCCCCCTTCTCTTTGTGAAGATAACATTTGTAGTCATTAACATGCCAAAGGCTATGCAAGACAAAGTTTAAACACTTGCAGGTCCTCAATTTACTTAACAGATCACTAGAGTTTTGATATATACCATGTGACTTATCTGTGACCAGCGGACTTTCTCAATTTAAAACATTCCAAGCCTTTAGACAAAGCTTCATTTCTTTAACCAATTACAAATGAAAGGATCTTTAAACCTACCTATAACCTATAATCCCCCATTTTGAGATATTCTGCCTTTTCAGGCCAAACCAATATATGCCTTCCTTATATTGATTTGTGACTATGTGTAATTCCTGTCTCACTGAAATGTATAAAACCAAACTGTAACCCAACCACTGCAAGACCACTTGCTCAAGGCCTCTTGGGTGTGACTCTGAGTCATGGTCACTCATTCTTGGCTTAGGATAAACCTCTTGAAATTAGAGTTGGGCTCTTTTCCATTAACATATTTTTTAAAAGATAAATTCTACCAAAGAACTAATAACAAAAGGCAACAAATTGGGGCAATTTCTTACTCTCCGTCCCAATTCCAAGAGAAACCCCATTTCATCATTTCTGTTCTTAGTTTTTCTAGTGGTTTTCTCCATAGTTCTAAATAATCTAATTTCTTGAACCAATTTAAGATGATTTTTATGGACTGCCTTCTTGAAGGAATTGACTAATTTATGTCACCCTTACCTCTCCTTCTCTTTCCTTAACCAGTGTTTGACAGGGGTATTAAGTTCTATTTATGATTACTTATTTAGCTTTAAATGTATATTACATCTCTGCTTCTAGTTCAATTATCTTTACACAGTCTCCATGACTCCCCACCTTTATGGAACAAAACTCTCTGCACCAGCTCCCCCCACTCCATTTTACTTTCCCTCCACCCCTACCCAACTCCAACTACTTCACTGTATCCTTCTCTCTCAGGCCTCAAGTAACTATGCATTTACATTGTTATTAAAAGCAATGTTCTCAAAAAAAAAAAAAAAAAAGCAATGGTCGCGGGTGGCACCCATAACTCAGTGGGTAGGGCACCAGCCCCATACACGGGGGCTGGCAAATTCAAACCCAGCCTGGGCCAGCTAAACAGCAATGACAACAGCAACTGCAACAAAAAAATAGCCAATCATTGTGGCAGGCGCCTGTAGTCCCAGCTACTTGGGAGGCCAAGGCAAGACAATCTCTTAAGCCCAAGAGTTGGAGATTGCTGTGAACTGTTATGCCCCAACACTCTATCCAGGGTGACATAGTGAGACTCTGTCTGGAAAAAAAAAAAAAGTAATGTTCTCTATGGTGTTTAGGGATTAAAATTTTATAATCTGCAGCCTAGAAAAACAGCAGAGTAAACTGGTTTCTCAAAACCCATAATTGTCTCGAGCTCTTCTACAGAGTGAAATAAACAAACAAAAATCTATGCACAAAAGGAAAGAATAAAGACTGAGTTTATTGCAAATTCGTTCTATTTTAGGGTGGTGTTTCACTAAGTGTGGACCCTGAACCAAAAGCATCATTATAACCTAGGAACTTGTTAGAAAGGCAACTTCCTAGACTCCACCTCAGAACTAATAAATCAAATACTCTGATGGTGGAGTCGAGCAATCTGTGACATAACAAGTCATCTAGGTGATTTTAAAGCATACTCAAGCTTGAGAATCACCATGTTAAATAATTAACAACACATACAGTTCAAAAACCATGACTCTTGGGCAGCACCTGTGGCTCAAAGGAGTAGGGCACCAGCCCCATATGCTGGAGGTGGCAGGTTCAAACCCAGCCCAGGCCAAAAAAAACTGCAAAAAAAAAAAAACAAAAACAAAACCATGATTCTTTTCGGCTCTAAACCTTGCAATTGAAATTACTAAACATGCTGCAAAAATCGAAATCCATAGAGAGGCTATGATTAATATTTCCAAAAGAGATGATTGCAGACTGCAGACATATTTAAGAGAGCTCTTACCAGATTAGACCTTTAGCATCATGAGACATTAAGGAAGATGTTTCATAAGACAAAAGAAAAGTACAAGGTCTGACAATTAAGTTCCCAAACTGATTCTAGAAAAAGTGTTACATACCTCATTGCTGAATATTGCTAGGATCACCTTTGAAGTACTCCCTCTGAGGACCTATGTACCAATGCCATCACCCAGTCCACCCTTCAAAGCTATTTTGGAACTATTTCTGGAACAACCATCAGAGCTGCTGTTCAGCACACAAAAACATGCAGCAATAATGACCACCCACTCAGCAAGATACTGCCACCACACATCAACATGAACACAGCTCAGCTGTGAGACACTGATAAACCAAAGTTATGAAACCCTACCACGTTGTTTGTACAGTACTGTCAACTTAAGCACATGGCAAGTTTGCCAACGTAATCATCAGACCCTCATATACGCTAGAATTTTTCAAAATCATCCTACATTTTGATTCCTTTCTATTTATGCCAAAATTCCTAGGTTTTTTTTGTTTGTTTGTTTTAATTTCCTGGAGTTTCTATAGGTTTTTTTTTTTTCTTTCTAAAATATACAGTTGTGTGTACTGGAGTCGAAAGATGGCAGCAGAGCTGGTCCCGTAGTCCTTCTCTCCCTGGTCAGCAGGTGAGAGGGAGGGAGCTCTGGATCTTTCCCCGTGTGAATTATTGGAGTGGATGGGCAACTGGAGATACACAGCGAGCTGGTAGATTTTTGTGTATGAAATATAGTTCATAACCGCGGAAACTGCTGTAAACTGTTTTCCCTTGCCCTGCGGAGAGGCAGCCCACCCCTCCCACAGGGAGGACAGCAGGTAGCAACTCACAAAACCTAATTGGAGAAAATTCCACCAAAGCGTGGATCTCAGAGTTTGACCTAGGATCCAGGGAGACCCAGGCCCAAGTGAGAGCCGATGGGACGGGACCCTGCCCAGAAACATTTTGGAATGCCCAAAATGGCGAGCGCCTTTTCCCCAGATCATTGGGAGGAGGTGATTTTTCAGTGCTAGCCCAGGCAGAGAATCCTGGTGAGATCTGACTGTGCAGGGGACTCGAGATTCTGGGGTGTGGAAAAGAAACTTTGAGCGGTGGAAGTTGGCAAAGAGGGCCCCCGAGCACTTCAGCTGGAGAAAAAGCGGCAGGTCCAAGTGGCAGCAACAGCCCCACGGGAGCTCCCTCCCCTCCAGCCGCAGCTGCCGTGGCTGCCAAGAACCACGGCCACCGCGAGCCTCTCTCCCACAGCTGCTGCAAGCTCCCCTCTCACAGCTGATTGCAGTTGCCAGATTGCGAGAGAACGGGTGGGCAGAGCAGAGAGTTTGGGGATGAGTGGACTCGATCTCCAAAGTTGGAGGTCGGATGGGAATGTCGTTTGGAGCTGAGCACCCAAAATAAAGTGCCTTTTCCAACTGGTGGAGAAACTGCAAAAATGGTGACAGGACAAACAGTGTAGGTTCCATAGGAACAATATAATTGGTGAACCACATATAAGCCTGAGAACCACTCACAGCACCATCTGGTGTCCACAAAGTATATTGCATTATAAATTAATTCCACTTAAGTTGACATCAACTTCATACACAAAGACCTTTATTTCTGCGGGGTGAAGCAAGATGGAGGCCGAGTAACAGCTTCCTTGCAGCTGGGCACGGTGAGACTGGGGAGAGAGGACTTCAGGCATCTCTGACAGGCAAGATCTGCCCAGAAACTTCCCTTTGGGGACACAGAGAGACAGCGTGAGGCTTCTGGACACCCTGAGGAAGGCAAAAGCGGTGGAGATTGGGCAAGTGGTTGCACATGTTTGTTCAGTCTCATCCTGTTGGCAGCTGTGGTGGGGCAATAGTGGGACTGCAGGCTGGAAAGGCCTTGCCTGTGAGCTGTTTGGATTTCTTTTGGACTTGGTGCTCGGTTGAACTGCCTTGGGAGAACTTGGGCAAGAGTGCGGGGGTCTTTGAGTGTTGTCTGGGGTCCCAGACTGGGCCACCGAGCCAGACGGAGCTCCCAGTGTTTGCTGGTGGGCTGTGTGTAGCCATTGTGGGAGAACTGCCCTGGCAAGCTCCACCCTCAGGGTCACAGAACAAGCATTGGGCAGGAGCGAGTAATCTAGTGACTGAGCAGCCTAAAGGCAGGGAGTGAGACACCTCGCAGACTTAACCCTGAAGGGCATAGGGTGAGACCAGTTTTGGCACTTTGGGTAAGTGGAGAGCCACTTAAGGAGTGATCCCAGCCACAGCGCTTTCCTGGGAAAGCTTCTGCTTAGCCCAAGTTAGCAATTTAAAGTGTCTTCTAAGCAGGCTGAGGAGGATTTAAGCTCTCCAACCTGCGGGGTTTGAGAAATCATTAGCGACACAGGGTCACTCCCTACAAAGATCCAGTAACAACAGAGTGAATCTGTCAAGGTCTGATCTGGGAGAGACACCTCCCCAACTCTGAGGATGGTCATAGGCAACAGTGAAAAATAATCATGAGGAGCAATCAACAGAAAAACTCTGGCAATATGAATAACCAGAGTAGATCAACTCCCCCAAGGAATGACAAGGTACATGAAGCACAAGATCCCTTGCATAAGCAAATGGCTGACATGTCAGAAGTTGAGTTCAGAGTCTGGATAGCAACTAAGATCAGTGCCACGGAGGAAAAGATGGAATTAGAATTTCAAGCAGTAATCCAAAAGATGACCCAAAAGCTGTCTCAAAAACTAAATGAGTTCAAAGAGAAAATGACCAAAGATATTGACACATTGAGACAAGAAGTTGTAGCCCTCAAAGATATGAGAAATACAGTACAATCGCTCAGTAACAGAATGGAGCAAGCAGAAGAAAGGATTTCTGAACTGAAGACAGAGACTTCAAATGCTCCTAAATGCTCAAAGAGATAGAGAAGTGGAAGGCAAAAACGGATCATTCTCTCAGACAGCTCTGGGATAACTCGAAGAAAACCAATATTCGCCTTATAGGGATACCTGAAAACGATGAAGTGGCATCACGAGGCACAGAGTCTCTTCTTTGTGAGATTATGAAAGAGAACTTTCCAGACATGCCAAGAGATTCTTAAATTCAGATAGCAGACAGTTTCAGGACCACAACACGACCCAACCCAAATAAGACAACCTCAAGGCACATCATAATTAAGTTCATGAAAGTTAATATGAAAGAGGAAATTCTGAAAGCATCCAGATGTAAGAAATCCATTACCTACAAGGGGAATAATATTGGAAGAATATTAGAATAACTGCAGATCTCTTGGATCAAACCTTTCAAGCTAGAAGAGAATGGTCAGCAACTTTTAACCTCCTAAAACAAAAGAACTTTCAACCCAGGATCCTATATCCAGCTAAACTGAGTTTCATTTATGATGGAGAAATTAAATACTTCAACAACATCCACATGCTGAAGAAATTTGCTATAACTAAGCCAGCTCTCCAGGATATTCTCAGACCTA
>CAUYON010084524.1:0-13502 GCA_963573935.1 Arctocebus calabarensis
CCCCAAATACCAGAAGTGGTGGGTTCAAAAACTGGGCCAAAACTGCCAAAAATAAATAAATAAAATAAAAATCAATTAATATGGCCTTTAAACACAATTAAAGGTCTTTAAACCCAATTAAAGACCATTTTATACCCACTAGGATGGCTATAATCAAAAAGACAATAATAAGTAATAGGGTGACACCTATGGCTCAGTGGGTAGGGTGCTGGCCCTATATACCAAGGTGGTGGTTTCGAATCAGCCCTGGCCAAACTGTAACAAAAAATAGCTGGGTGTTGTGGCGGGTGCCTGTAGTCCCAGCTACTTTGGAGGCAGAGGCAAGAGAATCACCTAAGCCCAGGAGTAGGAGGTTGCTGTGAGCTGTGACGCCACAGCATTCTACCGAGGGTGATATAGTGAGACTCTGCCCCTAAAAAAAAACTACAGCCAAAAAATAATAATAATAAATGTTGGTGAGTGTGTAGAAAAATCAGGACCCTCATACACTGTTAAGGAGAACATAAAATGTTTCAGTCACTGTAGAAATTAGCTTTGCAGCTTCTCAAAGTTTATAACAGAGCAACCAGATGATCTGCACTTCTATTCCTAGGTATACATTCAAGAGAAATGGAAATATCCATATGATTCTCTCATACTTTGCTCCATAATTTGTTACTTCATGATCACAAGATGGTTGCTTCATTTCTAGGACCACTTCCATGTTCCAGGACAGAAATTGGTAAAAAGAATAAAGTTCAAAACACACTTGCTCGGTAGGTCTGTCACTTTTTATCAGAAAAATTAAAGTTTTGCCCAGTCATTAAGTAGAATATCTGCCCTATGGCCACTGTTGGCTGCAGGTGACTTGGGAAAGAGCATTCTGGTTGGGGCAATCGCCCATCACTATCTGCCACCATAACTATGGCTGACTTTTAAGTGCTTTATTTACTGCTACCTAGTATAGTATAGTGACAAAAGAAAACATTAGAGAAACAAATGCTTAAATTTACAACCTTTGTTCTACAAATGATACTATCAAGGAAGTCCAAAAACAACATACATAATGGGAGAAAATACAGTCAAATAAAATATCTAATATGGGCTTCTTCACTGGGCATTACAGATTTATAAGTAGTTAGGCTTTGGGAACAACCATGCATGAGAGAGAGATCTTCTAGTCCCACATACTCTACCTCATTGTGAGAAAGACTGAGCAGATTCCACTTGAACAATTTCATGACTCACCATTTCTCCAAGTAGCTCCTTCTGGCCATAGCTACAGTGATGAGAGTTCACCTTCACCCAAGCTCATCTACCTCCACATACAAAAATGTCAAAAATACTGGCAGTTACAGCACCATGGTGATTATGATAGAACTGCCTTATTTAAACCTTAGAACAGCTATGTAAATGGACAAAACAGGCATTATTAATCTCATCTACCCAAGGGAAACTGAGACTCAGCAAAATTTAGGGGAACTTAATTCAGATTGTCCAATGCTGATGTTAATCAATTCCTCTTCCATAAAGCAGCCCTTCACATACAGGGAGTTTTAGACACCTGACTTACGTAAACTTGCACTTTACAAACAGAGGCTATTATGGTAAGTCCCTGAGTTACAAACATCTGACTGATGTACAACTAGCACTTGTGAATGGAGGTAATAGGTAAACAAATGTGTCTGTGCCAACTTACTACAAATTTGACTTAAATACAAACCTACAGAACCTATCTCGTTTATAACCCAGGGACTGCCTGTATTTATTTATTTTTATTATTTTTTTTTTGAGAGACAAAGTCTCACTTTATCTCCCTTGGTAGAGTGCCGTGGCATCACACAGCTCACAGCAACCTCCAACTCCTGGGCTTAGGCAATTCTCTTGCCTCAGCCTCCCAAATAGCTGGGACTACAGGCGCCCACCACAACATCCAGCTATTTTTCTGTTTTGCAGTTCGGCTGAGGCCAGGTTTGAACCTGTCACCTTCAGTATATGGGGCCGGCACTCTACTCAATGAGTCACAGGCGCCGCCCGACTGCCTATCTTTAAAAGAGAGGATCTTAAGCTGGGGTCCATAAGCAACCTATGGGTCAGCTTCAGATGATCCTTAAGGCTTTTTAAAATTATCTTCAATATTACACAAACGAGCCTGTTTTTATAGAGAGGGTCGTTACCTATCAGCAGATTCTAAAATCCCAAATAATTAAGAACCACTGATTTAAAGATGATTATGAAGCACTTCATCTCAGAGTTTTCATCCCAGCCAAACATCCTGTTTCTCCAGTCCTGCATGGTGATTTTTCCCTAGTCTGCTCCTTACATGTGTTCTTTCCCAGTCTGTCAAATGTCAGTCACCTGAAAGTCATGTTTGATTCATCACCAATCCTCACCCCCTACCAGCAATTTAACACAAGAGCTGCTGATTTTTCTTTCACTGTCCGTGAATCCATATACATTTTCATCTCAGCTGCCATAATCATTTCCAGCCCTGGTTCATGCAGTCTCTTAATTGCTGCCTTCCCAGCTCACCTCCCTTCAGCTGTTCTTCTGAGAAAGCCAAGAATAGTCTTTCTAAAACTTCCAGGAGATCAGGTCACTCCCTTGCTTGAAACCCTCAATGGCTTCCCATAACACTGAGTAAATTTCAACCTCCTGCCCATGGACCTTCAGACCTTGGATAATCTGACTCTCTGATGTCACCTCACCTCCCCTCCTCCTCTCCTTTACTGAGTTAGAGTGACAGCAGCCTATTTCAGTCCCTCAGACATACCTAATTTCTTCCCAACTCCAGAAAGTTCTTCAACCTGCTTCTCCCCATCCTTCAGCCCTTGGTTTAAATATTACTTCCTCAGATATATTGTCTCTGACACTTGCTTAATTGGGGCCCACTCTCCCCTATTTATCATAGCTTCCTCATGATTTTTACCTTGTGTTTTTTTTTTGCAGTTTTTGGCCAGGGCCGGGCTTGAACCCGCCACCTTGGGTATATGGGGCTGGCACCCTACTCCTTTGAGCCACAGGCACCGCCCCCCTTGTGTGTTTATTTAATGATTCCACATTCCCCTTGTGACTGTTAAGTTCCTTGAAGGTGGTTTCCATTTGTCCTTTACTACTGTATTTTCACTGGCTGGAAGCATGTTTGGTACAAGATAAATATTCAATGCTTCACTGAATGAATAGATATCCAGTTTCAAGTCCTCTCACCATCCTGGACATACTTTAATTTGCAATATACTTATTAAACTGTTCTCCCCAAACTAAACTCATTTCCAGGCATGTTCTAACTATTTCAGACAGGTCCGAGCATGCCACAGTCATCTAATTCTTCTCTCCTTTCCAATAACAGAATAGCCCACTTCATAGGTCTCTTTAAGAAAATGGCCTAATAAACTCTGTAGCTGTGTCTCTGCCGCCGATATGACCACTCATCTGTCCAGCTGTTATGTGTCCCCCCAAATTCATATGTCAAAATCCTAATCCCCAAGAGATGGTAATCAGGAGGTGGAGGCCTTTGGGAAGTGATTAGGTCATGAGGGTGGAACCCTCATGAATGGAATTTGTGCCCTTATAAAAGAGGCCTGGGAGTGACCACCTGCCCTTCCATCAGGTGAGGGCACTGCAAGAAAACACCATCTATGAAGAAGGAGACACCCCTTTTGATCTGGACTCCCTAACCCCCAGAACTATAAGAAATAAATTTCTATTGTTTCAAAGCTACCCAGTTTGTGGTATTTTTTATAGCAACCTAAAGAAGCTAAAACACCAGCACATCACAAATTAAAGAGGCCTTCTGAATGTGGACTCATATCAGCCCAAAATGCAAGTCTCTGGCTCACAATTCAGCACTCTTTGTACTGTCTCCCTAAAGACAGGCACAGATGCCCTCAATTAAATTTTGGTCCCCAATTTAAAAATATTTCAATATCTTAGAGATGGAGATATGCACAATGAACTCTATTAATCTGGCTCCAAGATCCACGGATGGCTCGTGGCATCCATGTTTCCCCTTTTCTCTCCACGTTGCAAAGCACAAAGGCACCAACAGTCCCTGGTGTCCAAGGATTTCCTTAGAATAGATTCAGGTTATCTTCTGAGTGACAGGGATAAATTCAAAAGATGTTCTAGAAGTCAGATACACAAACAAGCTAGAGCTGGGAGAGGCTGCTGAGAAATCCACTTGCCATCTCAGCTTTGTTAGATAAGCACAACCCCAAAGTCAAACCAGTCTGCTAAAATTATTACCATCTTCATACCTTCCAACAATAATGCAGTGGAGAGAAGGAGCATTAATCACCTGAAAATATCTAATCAGAGTAGAGACCTTTCATATTACCATTAAAATTCTCCACTGCCCCCACCCTGATTTCTTTTAAGCAAAGGCCCACAGGCCTTACACATTTCATGGTTATTTTCTCTGGTTATAAAGCCTGTACTTTTTTTTTTTTTCCAAGTGTCTCATTTTTGTTCCCCTCCTCCTTTCATTCTTTCGTTTCAAATGGACACAACCTGGTTCCTATCACCTAGAGATGAATTAACCTTTCCAAATATCCTGACATTGCCTTCCTAGAAAAGTTCCCTGGAGCTCTGTAGCCGCTGGAGAAGAGAGGCAGCTTGGCTTTGACTTTAATATACATTTCGAAATACCTTTTGCAGGACGGCTGGAAATAAGGAACTAATAACAAAGCACTTCTAAAATTACCGGTAAATCTGAAGCATTCCGCCTGGTGCACGGCCTCTGAGAGTCTTTAATTCATCAATTAAGTGATCAAAGATCTCGTTCGAGATACGATTACATTTCTTTTGTTCTCTTTACGCAATAGTACTAAAATTGATAGCATTCCAAGAAATCAAACGGGTTCCAAGGCTAAAAATAAAAACAGACAAAACGACACCCTCACATTCATCACTTTTCAAAAGCAAGGCTATGATTAGTTCTTAACTATCCCAGGACACAAATGCTGGGACAAACCATTCCACAGTGATGATGTCAAAGGAGGAACTTGAAGCTTCTACACTCCCTAACGCAGTCACTATGCATTCAGGTTTGGAGCCAGGCCTTTTCAGAACCAGGATGTGGGCAGGGGGCCATACAGAGAAGCTCTGGCTACTTGCCAAAGTCAAACCCCAGAGCAAATAATTTCAGTAATACAGAATGGAGATCTTTGAGTGGTTGCTAATGACCTTGGTCACGTACACAGGATTAGTCTTCTTTACATCACCAAAAACAAAACAATGTCGTGGCCCAAGAATCAGAAGGAAATGTTTCTTAAGTTACCACAATTCTTCTTAATCCTTGTTCTCCAGGAGCCAGTGATTATGACTGCATTTAGTCTGAATACCCTTGATCATCTAAAAAAAGGGTTAAGTAAACTTTGTCTGTAAAAAGTTAGATAATAAATATTTTAGGCTTTGTGGGCCACTTGGTCTCTTTCACAACCACTTAATTCTGCCATTGAACTACAAAAAGCAGCTAAGCAATAGATCGCATGTAAATAATGGGCATGGCTGTGTTCCAATAAAACTTTATTCACAAAAACATGCATTGGTCCAAATTTGGCCTGCAGTTGGTAGGTTGCCTACCTCTCTACTCTGAAACATGATTAGGACCCTAACCCACACTTGAGAACATGAGTCTGCTTCACTAACTGTGGGCAGTTTACAGCACCACCATTCTTGTCATTGTGCTGAGCAGTCAGTCAGCAGGAGCATCCTGGCTGAGTATTATGGCCTCAGGACAGAAAGAGAAAGTTGGTCTGATAGGAGAAAAAGTCCTTGAGCCATGAGTGTAACTTCATATGGTTTTCCTCTTCAAAAAGTTCACTTCACTCTCCGGATTAAATTCTTAGGCAGCGTTCATGGTTTCTTTTTAAAGAACATTCTCTTTCAACATTGCCTCGCCGTTATTTATTGCCTGAGTTTTGGTCTTAACAAATAAGATTTTGTTATTTTCTGTCATCAATGGAGCAAGCACATGTGGTTTTGATTGATAAAATTGTGATAAAATTCACTGTGTCCTTTAAAAAAAAAGTGATTGAAAAGTTTTCAGACTG
This sequence comes from Arctocebus calabarensis, assembly GCA_963573935.1. Taxonomy (NCBI): domain Eukaryota; kingdom Metazoa; phylum Chordata; class Mammalia; order Primates; family Lorisidae; genus Arctocebus; species Arctocebus calabarensis. The sequence goes on from CAUYON010084524.1 coordinate 6,033, forward strand.
TTGCAGAGAATGTTTGGGGGTGGATAACGAGGGGATTGAATTTCACCAAAGACATGCCAGATTTTTTTTCTTGCTCTTATTATTCAACATTCTCCCACTACTCAGTATCTAATTAGATACTGGAGCAATCCAGGAAATCATGTGTTTCTCTTTAAACTTTTGGCACAGTCCATTGCACTATGGTTAACATTGAGTACACTTGGATTCCTCTCCAGGGACCAGTACTGAGTGACATCACAAGCTATGTCACAAACAGTGGAACCGCACATGCTCTGAAATTTTCGAATCACATGGACTATTTTTCTCTCTTCTCCTTTACTTCAAATCCACGTTGATTTTAGTACTTGAAAACCCTCCTTTGTTTCCTCTTTTTCAGAAGCATTTACCCCTTGCTACCAAGAACATTTTATGCTTGCCAGAAAAAAAAAAATCACAATTCAATTAAAAAAAAAAATCTATGGGTCACATAACAGTTCCATCTGCATTGCAAAGCTCTGTTGAAATGACTTGCTTAACTAAGACTAACAAAACACAGCATATCCATTGAGAACTGTGGCAAGCCATCATGAACCTATTTGTCCTCATATCCACATAGCCAACTGGGCAAGGAAAAAAGTGAGAATTGGCCTCAAAAAGCTGTCTGCCACATGGTGGTTTCCCTGGTGGACTGACATTCAGGTCTGAGAACCACCATCTGATCTTCATGCCACACCCTTCTCAATAGAGAACTGGAAAAGAAAATTATTAGAGAAATATTGAAAACACACACACAAAATACATAGACATACAGAGCTGGATGATGAATAAGTTCTCAAACTCATCCTGGAAAAAGGGCTACATACCTCATTACTGAATATCACTAAGGTCACCTTCAAAGTACCACCCTTGGGAAGCTATGAGCCCATGCCAGCACCCAGTCCACCATTAAGAGCTCTTTTTCTAGGATGAGTTAGTGAATGTAACTGTCAGACCTTATAGGCCAACAGTTCTGATGGTTTGTTCTAGAAAAAGCATTTCAACATTGCACTGAAGGGTAGACTAGGTGCTGGTGTCAGCGCATAGCTTCCCAAGAGCGGTACCTTGCTGGTGACCACAGTGATATTTATCAATGTGGTAGGGAGCACTTTTTCTAGGATGAGCTTACAAACTTAATTGGCCAACCTCATAGTCAGCTCTTTCTAATTTGAAAATGTTTCGCCTGTGAAGGAGCATAAATACTCTGCCTGCTTTCCTCCCACTTGGCTATGTTCCAAAGAAGTTGTAATAGTTCCAAATTTGGATTCTGTAATTTCCTCTCATATATGAAAAACTATTACTGAGCAGGCTTTATAAATGGTTTTCATCACAGTGACTAATGTAAAAATGCTCCATATAATTTTAATTAAAATGATGGTTTTTTAAATTTTTTATTAATACATAATATTTGTATGTATTTATGGGGTACATGTGATGTGTTGATAGATCATACAATGTGTAATGATCAAATCAGAATATTCAGGATATCTATCATCAAACATTGATCATTTCATTATGTTGGGAATATTTCAAATCTTCTAGCCACTTTGAAATATATAAGATACATATTTTTAACTACAGTCACTCTTCTGTACCATTGAACACCAGAACTTATTCTGTCTAAATGGATATTTGTACCCATTAACCAACCTCTCTCTTCATTCCCACTTCATACCCTTCCCAACCCCTGGTAACTATCATTCTATTCTCTGCTTCCCTGAGATCAATGATTTTAGCTCCCATGTATGAGTGAGAACACGACATACTCTATTTGTCTTTCTGTCCCTGGCTTATTATTCTTAACATAATGACTTCCAGTTCTATATTCTTTCTTATGGCTGAAACACATTCCATTGCATATAATTAAGTTTGCAGACTCATCCTAGAAAAAATGCTGTGTACTACTGAACATCACTACAGTCAACTTCATGGTACTCACCTTGGGAAGCTATGCACTGATGCCAACACCTAGCCCACTTTCAAAGCAATTGTTAAGACTTATTTCGTGGCCTAACACTAGTCCTCTTCTAGAGAATGTTATATATACTAATAAGAAGAACCTGTAACTGTTGTATAAAATGTCTGTTAATGTGTGCTAGGTCCATTTGGTCTATAGAGCAGTTTAAATCTGATGTTTACTTGTTGACTTTGTATATGTTTGTGGATGTACATATGCTAAACCATCTTTGCATAGGTCATAAGTCTAGATGATTTGTCCTGTACTAAAAGTGGGATGTCAGAGTCACCAACTTATTATTGTGTTTGAGTCTATCTCTCCCTTTTGGTTTAATATGTGTATTTGCTTTAGATTTCTAGGTGCTCCAGTGTTGATTGCATATAAGTTTAGAACTGTTATACCCTTTTGCAATGCCTTTATCATTAGGTATGACCCTGTCTTCTTATTCCTTTCACAAAATGAAGTTTAGTTTCTGTGGGGAAATACACAGAAAGGAATATCATTTTCAATACCTTTCCATATCTTTACTTTTAGACTATGTGTCTTTACAGATGACGAGTCTTGTAAGCAACAAATAGTTAGATTATGGCTTAGGCGGGAATAGGGAGACAGAGTCTTACTCTGTTGCCCAGACTAGAGTGCTATGGCATCAGGCTAGCTCACAGCAACTTCAAATCCCAGGGCTCAAGTAGTCCTCTTGCCTCAGCCTCCTGAGTAATTGAGACTGTAGGTGCCTCCCACATGCCTGGCTAATTTTTCTATTTTAAGTAGAAACAGGGTCTTACTCTTGCTCAAGCTGGTCTCAAACTCCTGAGCTCAAGCAATCCTCCTGCCTTGGACTCCCAGAGTGCTAAGATTATAGCCATGAGCTACCTCACCCAACCCACCATGATTTTTTATATAGTCAGCCATTTTACATCTTTTAAGTGAGAAATTTAATCCATTTCCATTTAAGATTATTATCACTAGGTAAAGACTTATTCCTAACATTTTGTTGTTTTCTGTTGCTTTTTATATCCTTTGTTTCTCTCTTATTGTTTATCACTGTTGGTAGGTGGCTTTCTATAGTGGTAACATTTGAGTCCTTTCTCAATTTGTATGTCTATTTTACTAGTGAGTTTTATACTGGCATGTTTTCATAATTGGATATAATTGTCATTTTGCTTCTTGACGTAGGATTACCCTAATGGTTTCTTATAGGGTGGTCTAGTGGTAATGAATCTCTCAATTTTTGTTTGTCTGAGAAAGACTTTATTTCTCCATCATTTTTTAAAGGGTAATTTTGCTGGGTATACTATTCTTGATTGGCAATATTTAATTTTTGTTTTCTTTGAACACTTTGAATATATCATCCCATTCTCTCCTGGTCTGAAAGGGTTTTTTTAACTGAGAAGTTCACTATTAGTCTGATAGAAATTCTCTTCTATGAACCTGACAATTTTCCCTTCCGTTATTAGAATTGTCTTCAACTGGCCAGTCCTGGTGGTACACACCTATAATCCCAGCACTCTGGGAGGCTGAGGCCAGTGGATTGCTTGAGCTCAGGAGTTTGAGACCAGCATGAGTAAGAGCAAGACATTTCAAGAAAAAAAAAATAGCTGGGCATTGTGGCAAGCACCTGTAGTCTCAGCTCCTTGGGAGGCTGAGGCAAGAGAATCACTTGAGCCCAAGAGTTTGTAGTTGCTGTGAGCTATGATGCCACAGACTCTACTGAGGACAACAAAGTGACATTCTATCTCAAAAAGAAGAAAAAAGAACTGTCTTTGACTCATGATAGTTTGACAATAATGTGCATTAGAGAAGATTTCTTTTGAATTGAATCTATTTAGGGTCCTTTGAGCATCCTGTATCTAGATGTTTGTATCTCTTATAAGACTTAGGAAATTTTCAACTATCATTATTATTATGTGCACAGTATAATAAACCTTTAAGTACAAAAACAAAAACCCTCAAAACTTAAACACTTTTTAAGTCCTCCCTCTTAATAGAAATTATTACAGATCATTTTTTTAAAAACAGTGATAATACCACTATAGCAGCAGTTATAAAAAATGTATCTAGAGCTACATCCAGAGGAAAATTAAAAGCCTTAATTATTAGCTTACTAAACATTAGAAATCAAAAGAAATTATCTTAAATATTAAAATCCAAATATTATGTGTATTTAATGCACACTGTATACTCTTTGCTGTATATTCTATCTGCCGGCCCATCACACCCAACCTCTATACTTCAAAAGGAAGTATTTGATCATCAACTGCTACCTATTGTTTGTGAATGGGGGACGGAAGACCTACCAGTAATGCACCACTTACATACTCAGAGAACACTTTTTCACAAGAAAAAGTGAATTAAAAACAAATACTGCTGCAGCCAACATGAGCCTACGCTAAACAACCTGGATCAGAGGTTCCCAAACACTAAGTAATGTGAAAGTATTTGGATACTTATTTTTTAAAGGTTATTTTCCTGGGTCTTTACTTTAAATCACAATCTCCAGAGGTAGGGCATAGAGGTATGTATTTTTAATAACGCCTTCAGCTGAGTTTAAATCATAGTCACTTTGGGGAACCACTAGAGATAGACCTGAATTTGTAAGTATCAGGCAACAAGGAAAAATTACCTAATGATAATGCAGGAAACAGCAGACAAACTTTAACTTGTAGTCTCATTGAGATTAAAGAGGCTATTTCATTGAAAAAAAGAGCAGAATAGAAAAAAGGAAAAAGAAGAGGAGGAAAATGGCCACCATCTAAGAACAAGAATGAATTCTTTGTAGAAAAAAAAGGAGGGAGGGAAGAACCTGTGGCTCAGTGAGTAGGGCGCTGGCCCCATATACCGAGGGTGGTGGGTTCAAACCTGGCCCTGGCCAAACCACAACAAAATATAGCCAGGCATTGTGCCTGTAGTCTCAGCTACTCAGGAGGCTGAGGCAAGAGAATCACCTAAGCCCAGGAGTTGAAGGTTGCTGTGAGCTGTGACATCACAGCACTCTACTGAGGCAATAAAGTGAGACTCTGTCTCTTAAAAAAAAAAAAAAAGAAAAGAAAAGAAAATAGAGAATGTTTAATAAAGGCAGTGAAGAGCAGAATAGAAACCACTGAAAATGAAATGAATGAATCAGTGACCAGGAAGAATTCTTTATGTAATAAACATTTTTTAGAGAGCAAATAAAAAAGCCAGGCACAATGGCTCACGTCTATAATCCTAGAACTGTAGTAGGCCGAATTGGGCAGATCTCTTGAGCTCAAGAGTTGGAGATCAACCTGAGCAAGACCTCTTCTCTACTAAAAATAGTAAAATTAGCTGAGCAGTCTCAACTACTCAGGATGCTGAGGCAGGAGGTTTGCTTCCCAAGAGTTTGAGGCAGCAGTGAGCTATGATAATGCCACTGCTCTCTAACTTTAGCAATAGAGTAAGAACCTGCCAAGAAAGAAAAGAAAGAAAGAAAAAGGAAAGAAAAGAAGGAAGGAAGGAGAGAAAGAAGGAAAGAAAAGGAAGGAAGGGAAGGAAAGAAGGAAAGGTGAGAGGGAGAAAATGGAGTGTGGTGCCTTGACAATGTGTCCAGCTGGTGAGGCTAAACTACATTTCCTAGAATTCCATTTCCTGTATATACCTACAGCCTGTTCTAAGTAACTGCCCATCTAACCCTCTCAGGCATCTAATGAGCTTGATTCCATAACCATCCATATTTTGTAGATGAGGAAATTGAAGCAGGAAGGGATTATGTGGTTGCCGGTGGCTAAACAATTAGTTAAGTGTTGGAGGTAGGTTTGATACCAAATTCAATGACTCCTGGGTCTACCCTTTTGATTTCTACAAATTACAGAGTAATTATGTCCTGAAAACCATTCATGGTTTAAATACTTGTTGTTGCTAACATGCTTCAGACATTTAATGTATCCACGGTCATGAAGGGCATAATGACACTTAAGTCAAGGACAGACAGCGAATAAGACGATGGATCCTTGGGATCATAATGGAGCTGAACAATTCCTATTACTTAATGATTTTGTGGGCCAGCCCATTACCTTGTCTGTTTAGCTACGTTTAGATACACAAATATTACCATTTTGTTACAACTGCTGAAGGTATTTAGTAAAGAAAAAGTTTTGTATAGGTTTATAACCATATGGCCTGGGTGTGTGGCCAGCTGTACCATCTTAGTTGGTGTAAGTGCATTCTGTGTTCAAAATGACTAAATCACCTAATGATACATTTCTCAGAACTTAGCCCTCTTGGCAAGTGATGCCTGACTATATCTAGCAAGTCTGTGGTATTTCTGTTTTCTAATTCATCCATTTATATTGCTACAAGCCAATCAATGTAGTTGGTCTTTTTCTTTTTTAAATGCAGTATTTTTCCTAGATGGAAAAATGTATACTCCTAGAAAAATTCAAACTAAAAAGAAATGAAGAAAGTGAAAACAGCCCATGATTCCTGCCTCTGCTATACTTTGGTTCACATAATTCCAGGCATTTTTTATGCAAACTGCCAGAAGGAAGGCAGGGGAAAGGATATGGGAGAATTACATAGGAGGCTCCAGTTGAATGATGAGTATATAGGTGTGTGTCTAATTATTATTTATACCTTCTCATGTAATGTTCCTTTGTAATAAAATAATTTGATCAAAAAAAAACCAGGCTGCCTCTCACCACAAATGGCATACTTATTAATATAGTTGCCAAGTTTATTAAACTCTCTAACAGCAATTGAATATAAAAGGACATTTTGCTACTCTTCAATTCCCAGGATCACCCTTGGAAATTTGAACTATATGCTATGGAAGTACTTAAATAACAAGTAGAAAACACGCACATGCAGAATTATTGACTGCAGCTCCATAACTTCATGCACTTTTAGGAATAAGCAAGGCAACATATTCTTTTCCAGGACATTTTTTTTAATAAAAGTAATATTAAACATAGCCATATACTATAATAAAAGTGCAGTCACTCTGTGCTCAAACACTAAATATTCCCTTTGTACTGCTTATTTAAAACAAAAATAGCAAGAAAAAGATATGTTAGGCACAGGTCTAGGAATCTTTATTTTTTGCAGTTTCTGGCTGGGGCTGGGTTTGAACCCACCACCTCCAGAATATGGGGCCCAGCACCCTACTCCTTGAGCCATAGGCACCACCCATGTCTAGAAATCTTTGAACACATTAACTCATTTGATTCATATGCTAAAAAGTTGAGGTGGGAAAAGCTTCTGCACTGCTAAGAACACTGTAAGTGTAGCAGGCAGACAGCCCTCAGAATGGGAGAAAATATTTGCAGGTTATGCCTCAAAGGTTTAATAACAAAAATACACAGAGAACTTAAGCGTATTGGCAACAAAAGAGTAAGTGATCCCATCTCAGGGTGGGAAAAGGACTTGAAGAGAAACTTCTCTAAAGACGACAGGCGCATGGCCTACAGACACATGAAGAAATGTTCACCATCCTTAATGATCAGAGAAATGCAAATCAAAACTACTTTGAGATATCATCTAAC
>CAUYON010084527.1:0-14668 GCA_963573935.1 Arctocebus calabarensis
GGGAGGCTGAGGCAAGAGAATCGCTTAAGCCCAAGAGCTGGAGGTTGCTGTGAGCAGTGTGACGCCACGGCACTCTACCCAGGGTGATAAAGTGAGACTCTGTCTCTACAAAAAAAAAAAAAGCAAACAAAAAAAACACAAATATTTTGGCTCAGCTCCTGTGGCTCAAGTGGCTAAGGCGCCAGCCACATACACCTGAGCTGGTGGGTTCGAACCAGACTGGGCCCTCCAAACAACAATGATGGCTGCAACCAAAGAAAAAAAAATAGCTGGACGTTGTGGGGGGCGCCTGTAGTCCCAGCTACTTGGGAGGCAGAGGCAGGAGACTAGCTTGAGCCCAGGAGTTGGAGGTTGCTGTGAGCTGTGATGCCACGGCACTCTACCCAGGGTGACAGCTTGAGGCTCTGTCTCAAAACCCAAATTTTTGACTTATCCATGGTTTCACAAAAATTGCTCTAAAGAAATATGAAAGATATTTACAAACCAAACTGAGTTTGAAACAACAAGGATGTACCTTCACAATAAAAATAAAACAAGGCCTGGGTGCAGTGGTTCATGCCTGTAATCCTAGCATTCTGGGAGGCTGACGTGGGTGGATTGCCTGAGCTAATGAGTTCTAGACCAGCCTAAGACAGAGTGAAACACCCCCCAACCCCCATCCCTAAAAATAGCCGGGCATTTTGGGCAGGCACCTGTAGTCCCAGCTACTCGGGAGGCTGAGGCAAGAGAACCACTCAAGCCCAAGAGTCTGAAGGTGCTGTGAGCTGTGACTCAACGGCACAATACCAAGAGTGACGAAGTAAGACTCTGTCTCAAAAAAATAAGTGTCAAAGTAAGAAGTCAGAGATATCAACTATCAAACTTTAAGAAATCAGACATTTCAAAAAACTTTATAAACACCCTGGAGCCCTAGCAGTGTGAAGAAGAGGAGGTGAGAACAAGCCCCAGACTGACCAAAGCCCGCATGTGACTGCATCCCCCTTCCAGCGCCTGCGTCTTGCCATTGCCACCATGCCCAAGAGAAAGGCTGAAGGGAAACCCCAGAGATGAGCTGCAAGGTCGTCTGCTGAACCTGCTCCTCCAAAGTCAGAGCCCAAGCCTAAAAACACCTGGCAAAGAAGGTACCCAAAGGGAAAAGCTGACAAGCCTGCAGAAAACGGAGATGCTAAAATGACCAAGCACCGAGAGCTGACGGTGCTGGAGATGCCCAGTGAAGCGTGTGCACTTGTGATAACTGTGTGCTTCTGGGGACTGCACAGTTTGAAATTTTTTTTTTTTTTTTTGAGACAGGGCTGTCATCCTGGATAGAGTGCTGTGGCTTCACAGCTCACAGCAACCTCCAATTCCTGGGCTCAAGTGAGTCTCTTGCTTCTGCCTCCCAAGTAGCCGGGACTACAGGCGCCCACCACAATGCCCGGCCATTTTTTTGGTTGCAGCCATCATTGTTGTTTGGCGGGCCGGGGCTGGCTTTGAACCCGCCAGCTCAGGTGTACATGGCTGGCACCTTAGCCCGTTGACCCACAGGTGCTGAGCCTTTTTTGTTTTTTTTTTTTGAGATGGAGTCTCCCAATGTCGCCCTCTGTGGAGTGCAACCTCAAACTCTTGGGCTCAAGCAATTCTCTTGCCTCAGCCTCCCTTGTAGCTGGGACTACAGGTGCCTGCTACAACAGCCCAGCTATTTTTTTTTTTTTAATTGTAGTTGTCATTGTCATTTGAGAGGCCCCGGCCCAGGTTCAAACCTGCCAACCTAGGTGTATGCGTCTGGCACCCTAGCCTCTGAGCTGCAGTCACAGAGCCTGAAATACTATTTTTTATCAAGTTTTATAAAAATGCGGAATTTTGTTTTACCTTTTTTTTTTTTAAGGTATATTGTTAGCACACAGAACACTTCATTGTTTTTTTGGAAGGAGCATATGTCACTAAAAGAATGTCTTCAAAGCTAGATTTATAGGAGGGAAAATGTCTTTTTCCTCTAGTTTTGAGAAACTTCCTCTTGGCTCCCAAGCAGAGGGATTCCCTGATGTTGATCCACAGCTACCTTGGCACAAATGCCTTGTGTTATGGAAAAACTAATTTGTTTTTATGTCCTAGGCTCCCTCTGCCTTCAGCATAGTCTTAACTCCCTTAAACCCAGTCACCTCTTGGGACCTGACCCCCAATAATTGGTTACCTGTATGTCAAGGAATCTGGACTTTTTCAATAACACCCCTGAGACGGCATCCCTCAAAAGAGCAGCGGTTCCATTTGTAGATTGTTGGATCTTCAGATAAATTCTTCAGATAAATTTCATTTCCTGAAAGTCAGGGTTGGCTTGTGTAAAGTTGTTAAACACCATGCTAAATGTGAAACGTCAACCCTCACTTTAAACTTCTCTGTTCAGAGCATCAAAGGAAGACGTCATTGGGTCTCAGAATGGCTTTCTGAATTTTGGTAGACTGCCGAGGAAGGGAGTCTGAAAGATGTTGTATACTGTTACTGATCATCTGCCCGTATCCTGCCTGAAATATCATCATTGTTTATGAAAAGTGTCTTTAATAAAGCTGGATACAGTTGGGCTTGGAAAAAAAATTGGACATTTCATACTTAATAACCTAATACTTTAAGCTTAGACTTTCAGGAGTCCTTATAATTTCTATCATATCTAGCATCGATAATAAGCAGTATAGAGAAGCAGCCACAGACTTGGGGCAGAAATCAAGGTAGGGACCAAGAAGTGTCTGTGGTGACACACACAATGCTGTTATTTTCCTCAGGAACTACACAGCAGATCCTGAACAAATAAAAATATACTTTGGGTTACTCTGCATTCTCTAAAGCCCACCTATACCTTTTATCATCATTTATAGTATGTTTCAGTCGGTTTTAAGGCAGCTCCTCCCGCATCTCCCCCAGATATCCTTAAGCTGGTTCCAAAGGTGAAAGCTATAAGAGCACAGTCATGCCAGGGATATGTTCTGGGAAATTCATGAGGTGGTTTCATCATTCATGCCCATCAGAGTATCCTGACACCAACCTGGATGGTACAACCTATGACACACCAAGGCTCTATGGTGCAGCCTACTGCTTCTAGGCTAAAAACCCAGGGTAAACTTGTACAGCATGGTGCTGTACTGAATACCAACAGGCAACTATAATGTTACGGGACAAAGACGGTCCAGTTGCTTGTCACTGTCAACCAATATGCAGACAGGGATAGACCCACCAAACTTTGCTGGAAGGCCAGGATTCTGGAGAACAGTGAGAATAGTCTGTCCAAGACTGTTCAGTTCTTCCATTTCTCAGAATTACAGTTTTATACATTTTAAGTTCAATGTGAAGACCATGTCAACCCTTATTTTAAACAATAATGAGGGGTGGCCCGTGTGGCTCAAAGGAGTAGGGCACTGGCCCCGTATGCGGGAGGTGGTGGGTTCAAATCCAGCCCCAGCCAAAAACTGCCAAAAAAACCAAAACAAAACAAAAAACAATAATGAGTAGAACACTTGACCCATAGTAAACAATAATCAGCATAATCTATCACTCAAAGCAACATTCAAATTTAAAAGTTAATCTCTTACATTAATCTATTTAAACTACTCAAGATAGGTATCTTCATAGTGGGAACTAAAATTATAAAACAGTAATGGGAGATGGGGTAAAGGTCAGGCAGGTCCTAAACTGATCAGACCAGACTGGCCTGGCAGACTCTATCTTTTTCTCATTATATATGCTTTCAGTAACACAATGCTAAGTATTTGTGTACTTAAACACAATACTTGACAATGTGCAGTAAAAATATGGTATAATTTTACAGGACCATGGTTGTGTGTGTGTGGTCTGTCATTGACTGAAACATCATTGTGCATGACTATGCACCTTAGATCCGATGGAAGGAGGCAGTCTGCTACCTGTTCTCTATCCTTGGTGCAGAATATGCATGCCTACTGATGCCTGTGCTTACCCTTTCTCCTCCAGTTAATTCACTTAAGTCACAATAAGTTGACTGGTTAAAACTTGGAAGTATAATCCATTTTAGGAACATTTGTAGAAGGGTTTCCTTTACTTCAGGAAAAAAGGCCAGTGAAGTTCATGTTTAAAATGTGACTCAATAGCCAGGCGTTGTGGTGAGCACCTACAGTCCCAGCTACTGGGAGGCTTATGCAAGAGAATTGCTTAATCCCAAGAGTTTGAGGTTGCTGTAAGCTGTGACGCCATGGCACTCTACCAAGGATGGCAAAGTGAGACTCTATCTCCAAAATAAATAAATAAATAAATAAATAAAAATAACAAAAAATGAAACATGTGACTCAAGGCTCGGCGCCTGTGGCTCAATGGGCTAAGGCGCCAGCCATGTACACCTGAGCTGGCGGGTTTGAATCCAGCCCCGGCCCACCAAACAATGACAACTGCAACCAAAAAATGGCTGAGTGTTGTGGTGGGCGCCTGTAGTCCCAGCTACCTGGGAGGCGGAGGCAAGAGAGTCTCTTGATCCCAGGAATTGGAGGTTGTGTGAGCTATGATGCCACAGCACTCTATCCAGGGTGACAGCTTGAGGCTCTGTCTCAAAAAAAAAAAAAGAAAAATGTGACTCAAAGATATAATTTAAAAGACATCATCACACCAGAAATAGATATTATAGTAAATTTATTTTTATAAATATAACACATATTAACATTATTTACAGTGCTAATATTTTATTTATAAAGGATCTACATCTTTATATGGACAGTAAGATACAAACTATTATTACTTTAAGTAAAAAGCATTTCTAAAAAAAGCATTTCTATACATACATTATAACTCGCTTAAAAAAATAGTATTTTAAGATCGGCTCTTACATGCTATGACCAACTCATATGAAGGAAAAGGTTGCTCCCACTTTATCCTTTTCTCCCACTGCAAAGGAAAAGGACTTTGACAATTAGAGTTTTGAAAATTTACTACTACCTTTCATCATTTAAGCCATGGCGCTCTATCCTGGGTGACAGCTTGAGGCTCTGTCTCAAAAAAAAAAAAAAAAAATTCCTACTAGAAACTATTTATCTCTTTCTTATAGGGGACAAAGTCATAGATAAAATTTTCCTTTAAAAACAAAAAAACTTTAAAAGTGGCACAGGTTCCAGAATGCTAAGCATATTAGAGGCACTTTGAAAAAAATATATCAGAAGGGATAGATAAGAAGGAATTTAATTCAGTGCAAGGCACCCTGCCAGATGCTGTGGGGAATCGCAAATGAAGAAGGTAAGTTATTTTCAAGGGCAGAATGTGCTAAGCAACATAGAAGATGATGAACTAAACGCTATAGGAGCACAGAGGAAAAAGCAACTGGGATTTAGTCTATAGAAATAGAGAAGAAAAGCTCGACACAGTGGTTACGGCACCAGCCACATACACCAGCTAAACAACTGCAACAAAAAAATAGCCAGGCATTGTAGTGGGTGCCTTTAGTCCGAGCTACTTGGGAGGATGAGGCAAGAGAAGAGCTTGAGCCCAAGAGGTTGCTGTGAGCCTTGACACCACGGCACGCTACCAAGGGCAACATAGGACTCTGTGTCCAAAAAAAAAAAAAAATACAGAAGAGAAGTAGGATCAGCTGTCTCAGAGAAGTCTTGGATAAACAGGCAAAGATGTGGGTAGGGAGGAAGAGAGGGTGAAGAGACTGAGAAAGGAAACTGAACAGAGAAAGGTAGCATCAGACTTAGCTGATGATACCTAAGGAATTATTCCATGCCAAGCAGTGGGAAGCCACTGAGACTAAATTAGAACTATGCTTTTCAAACACTGCTCTGGCAGTGTTTAAAATGGAACCACACAAAGAAGGCATTGAGATCATATAAAGTTATAGCAATCCTGGGAACAGGTAACAAGGAGTGGAGCCCGGGCCCGTGCAATGATAGCACTACAGTGAGGATAGAAAGGACACAAGGCAGTTGCAGAGTCTTGTTGAGACCTGAAGCCAGATTCTGGAAACTTGAATGGGGTATCTTTCCATTACAGAAGGAAAAAAAAAAAGATTTGAAGGCCAGGCGTGGTGGCTAATGCTTGTAATCCCAGCATTTGGGAGGCCGAGGTGAGTAGATTGCCTGAGCTTACAGGTTTGAGACCAGAGTGAGACTTCGTCATTAAAAATAGCCAGGCGTGCTATGTTAATCAGTGTGATGAAAACATTTCAGATTGTATATGAAACCAGCACATTGTACCCATTGATTGCACTATTGTACACAGCTATGATTTAATAATAAAGACAATAAAAAAAATTGCCAGGCGTTGTGGTGGGCACCTGTAGTCCCAGCTACTTGGCAGGCTGAGGTAAGAGAATCACTTGAGCCCAGGAGTTGGAGGTTGCTGTGAGCTGTGATATCCCTGCACTCTATCAAGGGTGACAAAATGAGACTCTGTCTCCAAAAAAAAAAATAAATAAAGGGCAGTGCCTGTGGCTCATCAAGTAAGGTGCTGGCCCCATATACCAAAGGTGGCGGATTCAAACCCGGCCTCGGCCGAATTGCAAAACAGAAAAATAGCCGGGCATCCTGGCAGATGCCTGTAGTCCCTGCTACTCGGGAGGCTGAGGCAAGAGAATCACCTAAACCCAGGAGTTGGAGGTTGCTGTGAACTGTGTGATGCTACAGCACTCTACCGAAGGCGACAAAGTGAGACTCTGTCTCTACAAAAAAAAAAAAACAGATTTGAAAGGAAAGAAAATGAATGCTTTTAGTTGTGTAAAGTTTTAAATGCTTGAGGACTCACAGATATTTAACAGGTAGCTGCAAGTGTGGCCTGGCAGGATACGTGGACAGAGGAGGGCTGAGGTCTGACTTACACAGTGGGCATTTGGGGGCTGTGTTTGCAATGTAGAAGATAAGAATCCTGTCCTCACTTTATTGAACTGAACAAATATTTTTTCTTAAAAGACCCAGGGAACCCAGCATGGTGGTACATTCCTACTGTAGTCCTCCTTGGAAGGCTGGGGCAGGAGGATCATTTAAGCCCAGGCATCCGAGTCCAGCTTGACCAACAAAGCGAGACCCTGTCTTTTAACAAAAGACCTAGAGTAGAAACTCTGGAAGAAACCAATATATTAGATACAATAGCTTCCTTCAAGGAGTGCACAGTACAATAAGAGAACCATGATATACCTATCTGGAAATCCCAGTGACTGCATTTGACTGACTATAATGGGTCGCAAACTTTTCAAAAGCTGAGCACAATGGAAGTACACTCCAAACCACACCAACATATGCTATAACACTGACATTTTAACTCAACTACCAAATAGGAGGGTTTCCTCGTTTCTAGATATATCCTACCAATCAAACATAAAATACACATCCGGCTAACAAAGCTATACTTTAAAATTTTCTTCTTCACTTTATTGTACATTACAGCTTTAATGCAAATCAAGGGTTGTTCTGATAAGCTCATTTAAAGAAATGCTACTATACAAAGAATCAAGCACCTTGGGCAGCCAAAGAACAATGGGGGATGCTGGGTATATTGGAGAACTGGGGAAAGGACTTCTAAAGAGGTTCATAAACTTGGATGATGCCAGAGATAGCCATTCTCATTTTCATAGGACTCTATTGGGTCCCTATATTTACAGCTGGCACAGATAAAGAAGCAGCACTAGTTTCGGACACTTGCTGAGAATTCCAGCCTTTCCCTAGTTATTCTCATTTTGCCCAGGCTATTTTCAACATCCTAACAGCTTAGCCTTATAAATACCATTCTCTCCCTTCCTTACGAATAAAAGGAGCTACCTAAAAAAGATTCAGATGGAAGCACATGTGTCTGTGTAAGATTGTATTCTTGGGATACAGATATTCGTTATTGAGCCCTGCAGTAGCATGCTCAGCCCTCGGGCCAACGGACTCTTCAGAGTCTCAGCCAACAAGGCCCTCAGCAGATGTGGTCCTTTGACAATGGATTTATCAGCCTCCTACTGTAAGAAATAAATTTCTTTTATTTATAAATTTAAAAAAAATACTCTTTATAATTTCTCCCTGTTTACAGACTGCACCTAATCATTTTTTCCTCTAAACCGTTAGCTATCAAGAAATATTTTTTTTTTTAAGTAGCTTTACAACAAATTGTAGATAATTAGGTTTCTGGTTGACACCCAATGAGCCACATTACATATCTAACAACGGGTTGGTTTTACTAAATTATGAAAGACTGATAAAAGGAAAAGGAATATAATACTATTCCCATGAGGGGAAGGTGATCTGATAGCTTGCTCAAAGGCTATATTTTATATCATCCAATAGTTAATACAATCATACGTGAGATTTATGTGTAATTAAGGATGAATACTCTGTGTATAGTTTGTGCCCAATTTCTTCACTATGTCTCTGTTTAGATTTAGAACTGGTTCTTGATTCAGTTAGGTCTTCAAAGATAGAACAGCTTTGCTGATTTTTTTTTTTTTTTAGATTCCAAAGCTTAAGCCAAATTTTGTATTTAGAAGGCTGAGAGCTCAAGAGGAGGGGGAGGAACCCCCCAATAATTTGTCTTGCTAAATGGCAGACTTAACGCAGGAGAAGAAAACATGTTTGAACATATGATCTTGGTCTCCAAAAAGGATACACTAAGAACTGTGCAGGAACTTTAATATGGAAGCGACATTTACACAATCTTGATTAAAATAAGTGAGCTACTAAAGCCGGGCACAGGGCCTCACACCTGTAATCCTAACACTCTGGGAGGTGAGGGCGGGTATATCGACTAAGCTCACGAGTTCAAGACCAACCTGAGCTAGAGCGAGACCCCTGTCTCTAAAAATAGCTGGCTGTTGTGGTGGGTACCTGTAGTCCCAGCTACTTGGGAGGCTGAGGCAAAAGAATCGCTTGAGCCCCAGGGTTTGAGGTTGCTGTGAGCTATGATGCTATAGTTCTCTACAGTGAGTGACAAAGTTAGACTCTGTCTCATAAAAATGAAAAAGAGAAATAAGTGAACTGCAAAGAAATATTAGTTAACCTGCTATGACAGAAAGACTTGGGATATGGCATGTTAGGATTGTGTATGAAGTTGTAACAGGGTTTATAATGATGCCATAGCAAAAAAATAGCCAGAAAAAACCCATAGCAGCCAACTCTGGATCTAGTAGCAACACTGATGCTGCAGCAAATAGCATTCAAAAGGCCCAGAAAAGCACTTAGAATTCTCTTGGCTGCCAAGAAGTATCATACTGAATTGGGAAAGTAAAATTCTTATACCCTTTAATGAATCATTCTATGCATGACCTTGCCTTTTAAGATAATTTACATACTCTGGGTGGCCGAGGCAAATGGATTGCTTGAACTTAGGAGTTTGAGATGAGCCTGATCAAGGGTGAGACCCTGCCTCTACAAAAAATAGAAAAACTAGCTGGGCATAGTGATTCACACCTGTTATCCCAGCTACTCAGAGGCTGAGGCAAGAGGACTGCTCAAGCCCAAGAATTGGGGATTGATGTGAGCAATGACGCCATTGTACTCTAATGATGCCATAGAGTGAGACTGTGAGACTGTCTCAAAAAATAAAAAAAAGAAAATTTATAGTTTAAACTCAGTCAATAAAATGCATATCAGGAATATTAGGAATGACTTTAATCACAGTGTTAATTTCATTTTTTTCTCCTAATCAACATTTTTACATACAAGGTAGTTCATGTTAAACAATAAGTGCACCAAAATTATGAAAATAAACCTTTCCTAGTGAGGTGCACTGACACCTGGTTAAAGAAAAAGGATTTTATTCAAATTGTCAGGGAGACCATGTCACAAAGTGGGATACAAAGAACTTTTAGAAACAAATACTATACAATTTCAGTTATTACTGCCTTAGAATTTGTGCTTTTCTTACATGGTAATTGCAGTTCACTTTGTGAAGCACAATGTTATAGGAAATAACAGCATTCTATTTAGATACACATACCACCATTGCCTTCGCTCAGAACTCTTAGAATAGCAGGGGATATTATGTAATATAATAGTTGCCATATTTTGTTCTTTTAAAAAATAATACATTTATGTTTGTATTAAACCTGAGGCTTTTAAAAAAGATTGGACTTAATGAAAAGCCTATAGACTTGGCTCGGCACCTATGGCTCAACGGGCTAAGGTGTTAGCCATGTACACCTGAGCTGGTGGGTTCGAATCCAGCCCGGACCCGCCAAACAACAATGATGGCTGCAACCAAAAATAAAACAAATGGCCGGGTGTTGTGGTGGGCGCCTGTAGTCCCAGCTACTTGGGAGGCGGAGGCAAGAGACTCACTTGAGCCCAGGAATTGGAGGTTGCTGTGAGCTGTGATGCCACAGTACTCTATCCAGGGTGATGGCATGAGGCTCTGTCTCAAAAAAAAAAAAAAAAAGAAAGAAAGAAAAACCTTTAGACTTGATTATGTGTGTTCCCTGCAAATGAAAACAGCCTCATTTCCACTTACAGTTAAGAAAACACTCAAATTCTATTCCTTTGCTATAATTCTCATGATGTAATATTAACTCATGCCAAAAGAGGTACATTAACAGTAGAAAATACTGAATTATTTCTGATAATATACTGATATTTCATTCACAGTTTCTGAGGTAGAAGCTGGCCATATATCTTTCCATTAAAAGATACAAAAATTCATTTTTTATCTATTCAAAGATGTGCATTTTTTCATCAGCATTTTTATAGTAATAATTCTTAAACCAAGCACTACATGGAAATTTATGCCTTGTTGTGTTTTTAACTTAGGAAGATTTACCATTAGTAAGATAAGAATGTTACAATATAAGGTAGAGAAAACAGTGTGGATTGTGTCACAGACAGTTTATACAGTATTCAGGTAAGTTTTCTGGTCTCCAAAGAAACAATACTTTAGAATTCAGTGTGAGTCTCAGAAATAATTCTGACCATTAAGTAAACATCAAAATCTTAATAAATAACATACATGAAAAAACATTTTCAAAAAAACTACTTATACCGAACAAAATAATTTTTTATATCTGATGAAGAGTTTGCTTGAATTTATCTTGGCAGTGTCCACTGTTATAAACTTTTAAATTGTATTTACTCCATTTTCATGAACTTCCACCTCTTTGGAACGATGGAAGAGACGAAACCAATACTGCTACAATATTGTGCCTTCCTGAAATGCTTCTATCCACCTATTTATAAGAGAAATTTGTTAGACTTGTAAAATCCATCATTTGATATACATGAACATGACATACACAATGGCTGGCCCTGTGGATCTGATTACACTAACAGCATATATAAGACCTTTCCTATAGAAAACTAGCACTCTGCATACTTTGAACTATCCTTTACTTGGTAATGTGGTACAAAATCTGGCCTGGAGTGTCCATGAGGCATGAAGAAGGGACCATTTCATGTGAAAAAGTTCTATGCAGTCCTGACAATTGCCAAAGCATTTTACAACTCCTTTCCTCTTTATGTGATATTCTGACTCTGTAATTCTTTTTTTAATTTTTATTTATTTTTTTGAGACAAGAGTTTCACTTTATAGCCCTGGGTAGAGTACCACGGTGTCATAGCTTACAGCAACCTTTACCTCTCAGGCTCAAGTGATTGTCTTGCCTCAGCCTCCCAAGTAGCTGGGATTATAGACGCTCTCCACAATGCCCAGCTGTTTTTTACAGATCGGAGTCTCCCTCTTGCTCAGGCTGGTCTCAAACTCCTGTGCTCAAGCAAGTCACCTGCTACACCTGCAAGTCAGCCTCTTACTGGTGTTACAGGCATGAGCCTGGCCAACTCTGTGCTTTTAGAAACACTATGTCCTGGCTCAGTGCCTATATCTCAGTGGCTAGGGCGCCAGCCACATACACTGGAGTTGGCGGGTTCAAATCCAGTCTGGACCAGCCAAACAACAATGACAACTATAACCAAAAAAATAGCAGGGCATTGTGGTGGACACCTGTAGTCCCAGCTACTTGGGGAAGCTGAGGCAAGAGAATCTCTTAAGCCCAAGAGTTTGAGGTTGCTGTGAGCTGTGATACCATGGTACTCTGCTGAGGATGACATAGCAAAACTTTGTCTCAAAAAAGAAGAAACACTATGTTCCTGTCTCCTCCTGCCTAAACTCTGTCAACAGATCTGTTGTCCTCTAATCTAGATCTGTTTCAGTATTTTCAATTTAAGGGACTCCAGTAAATAATCTACTCCCAGTTAATCAACATTTTTTTTTGGTTTTTGGCCAGGGCTGGGTTTGAACCTGCCACCTTCGGCATATGGGGCCGGCACTTTACACCTTTCAGCCACAGGTGCCACCCAAGTTAATCAACATTTTGTACGCAATATAAAAGCTTCTCAAAGTTCCATATAAGTCTTTCCAAAATACCTTAGTCTCAAAGTTTTATTTGATAATATACACAGCTGTAATTATTCAAAAGACACTTGGGAGTGTGAATGCTTCTGAATTGTTTTTCCTCTTTCTTATAGCAATTATTTCTTACAGTAATACTTTAGCCCTCCATAGAGTGTCGAAACATCACAGCTCACAGCAAACTCAAACTCTTGGGCTGGAGCCATTCACTTGCTTCAGCCTCCCAAGTAGCTGGGACTACAGGGCCTACTACAATGCCTGGCTATTTTTTGTTGCAGTTGTTGTTGTCTAGTAGGCCGCCAGCTTCGGTGCATGTGGCCAGGGCCTTAACCAAGGTGCTATTGGCGCTAAGCCTACTTTTTTTTTTTTTTTTTTTTTTGAGACAGAGCCTCAAGCTGTCACCCTGGATAGAGTGCTATGGCATCACAGCTCACAGCAGCCTCCAATTCCTGGGCTCAAGCGAGTCTCTTGCCTCCGCCTCCCAAGTCGCTGGGACCACAGGTGCCCGCCACAACGCCTGGCCATTTTTTGGTTGCAGCCGTCGTTGTTTGGCGCGCCCGGGGGCTGGATTCGAACCCGCCAGCTCAGGTGTACGTGGCTGGCGCCTTAACCCATTGAGCCACAGGCGCCAAGCCAAGTCTACTTTTTTTTTGAGGCAAGCAAGAAACGAAGTTTATTGAGAAAGAGAAAGATAGCTTTATAGAGCAAGAGCAAGCTATAGGCTTAGAGAGCAAGATAAATTCACTTGCTCAGGCATGGTGGCTCATGCCTGTAATCCTAGCAGTCTGGGAGGCCAAGGCAGGTAGACTCCTTGAGCTCATGAGTTTGAGACCAGTCTGAGCAAAAGCGAGACCCGTCTCTATGAAAAATAGAAAAAAATGAGGTAAGAGAACCACTTGAGCCCAAAGAGTTGGAGGTTGCTGTGAGCTATGACTCCACAGCATTCTATCCAGGATGACAGCTTGAGACTCTGTCTCAAAAAAAAAGACATTAACCATAGACAGCAAATGGACCCCCACCGTCATGACAAAGAAAAGGCAAAGAGGCCAAAAATTTAAATTTTGAACATAAATAGCTTGTAAGTTACATCATAATAGAAAGGCTTTTATAAGGCCCCCAAATTTTCCAGTAAAATTAACACATTTTAATATGCTGTCAGACTACAGGTATCAGCCACAACACCCAGATCTTGCTCTTGCTCAGAGTAGTCTTGAATTCCTGAGTTCAGGAGATCCACTTGCCTTGGCTTCCCAGAGCGCTAGGATTACAGGTGTGAGCCACCAAGCCTGGCCTAACAGACATAATTTAAAAATATTCTTTAGGCTGGGGGTACTGGCTCATGCCTATAATCCTAGCACTTTGGGATGCCGAGGCAGGGAGCACTGCTTAAGCCCAGGAATTTAAGGCTGCAGTGAACTATAATCAATCATGCCACTATATTACAGCCTGGGTAATAGAGTGAGAGCCTATCTCAACAATAGCAACAACAGCAAAAAAAAAAAAAAAAAAGGCTATTTGTTTATGACATTGTATCTGCTTGGTATTTAGGAACCCATGTAATTCTGATAAGGTCAATTCTAACTGCCTTAAGAAACAACAAATCTTGGCTCCGTGCCTGTGGCTCAACGGGCTGAGGCGCCAGCCATGTACACCTGAGCTGTCGGGTTCAAATCCAGCCCGGGCCCGCCAAACAACAATGACGGCTGCAACCAAAAAATGGCCGGGCGTTGTGACGGGTGCCTGTAGTCCCAGCTACTTGGGAGGCGGAGGCAGGAGACTCGCTTGAGCCCAGGGATTGGAGGTTGCTGTGAGCTGTAATGCTACAGCACTCTTTCTAGGGTGACAGCTTGAGACCCTGCCTAAAAAAAAAAAAAAAAAAAAAAAAGGAACTCACTGTTCAGTGCTGAGAGGGGTTTAGGCACCTGGCCATCAGGAGCCACTGTGGGAGCCAGGCCCTCCTATCTGGAGGGTTGTGTTGAGATCTGTGCTGGTGGTTGGTTTTTAACCCATACTCAGTGCATTTTTTAAATAGCTAAAATCCAAGACAGGAACCCTTGAACACACAGAAGGGAGACCCCGCCTGCTTATTGTAGGTTTGCAGCGACAGCCTGAATGCCAGCCATTGGCTTGGCCGTTCCCCTTGGGGACATGAGGCAGTGGCTTGCAGATCTTCATCAATTCTGCATGGTCACCGTAGAGACCCTCTGACTTGCTTGTCGCTGGGGCACCCTGCATTCCATAGACTTGCTTGTCCCCATGCTCCCTTGGCTCCTGGGGGCCTGGCTGAGAGCCCCTAGCTGTTCTCCTGCCCGCTCAGGGGACACAGGGCCCCGCCCATTCATTTTGGTCAGCATTCCCCGTGCTCACGCCTGCTCAGACA